>JAJEJO010000590.1:1502891-1546042 GCA_020662805.1 Glaucomys volans | reverse complement strand
GTCATTTCGAGAAACGTAAACATCATCCTGGAGGCTTTTGATACCTTAGGAGTCTTGGAGTTCGCCGCCGCCGCCTGTAAGAGAAAGAGGGCTCTTTCTAAAAGGGGACTAAAAAAAAGAAACGAAAGTGCCTGCCGTTTTTTTCCAGGCAGAGGAGCAGATTTAAACTTGAAAAATATTACGAAGGAGGTCGGGTGTCCATCCACTGTAACATGAGTGAATTTTGGTTCACTTCTGAATTTAGGTAGCTAGACCAGCAGAGCAGACCGGCTGCATGCACAGTATTCAAGCAAAATCTTGTGAAATTGTATTGGGGATTGAACTCAGGGGCTCGTACCTGCTAGGCAAGCATTCTACCACTGACCGGCATTCCTAGACACCCCCCCTCCCCCTTTTTTTTTCTTTTTTTTTTTTAATTTTTTGAGAGGGTCTAGCTGAGTTGCCCCAGGCTGGCCTCGAACTTTTGATCCTCTTGCCTCGGCTTCTGGAGTGGCTGGGATCACAGGGGTGCGTCATCACACCAGACTTCAAACAATTTTGTGTTCGAAAAGTGGTTTTGATAGACCTGGAATATTTATTATTGGAATTGGGTTATTTTGCAAAACCAATACGTAGGAGCAAGGAAAAAAAGCCCCAGTTGCAATGGGGGTTGTTCCCCCCCCCCCCAGCCTTTTTTTTTTTTTTTTCTTTCTTAAATCCCTTAGTGGTATGTTGGTCGCATTCTAGGCTAGCAAAGAAATGCATAAATCCTTAGTTCTGTTATTATAAAGGCGGTGCTGCTGACCATAGTGCTTTCCATCTTTGCTTTTAAGCAAATCAATATAATCCTTTTCCTCCAAGAAACAAAAACATCTACTTGAAACTACCAGACCACAGCTGGTATTGTTAGAAAAAGATTGTTAGAAATCTTTCAGTTATTAGGAAAGAAATAGGTGTAAAGCTTGACTGTGGGGGCTTAAGATAAAATATAACCAAATAACAGCCCTTATCATATTCTCTATTAGTAAAATAACATTGTGCCCCCCCCAAGCCCCTGAGTGCTTTGAAGCTATTAGGAAAATAAGTAAATTATTAATAAAGCCAACCATTATACCCCCTCTTTCCTCTTCTTTTCCCTCATCCACTACTAATCTTCTCTATCTCCATCCGTCTCTTAAATCTATTAACACTGTCCTGTTAATAAAAGAAGAAGAAAGGACAGAGGACTCTTCGGCAGTTTTCATTCCTTTTCTCATCTTAACTACTATATTTCTTTGAGCCTTATTGTGTGGTTTGAGTTCTTTAGGTGGATTTGGGTTGACAGGAATTTAATAGCCAAGTGCACATTCTTCTTTGTATAGTACAATTTGAAAGCTTTATCATTGGAGAAGGAGAGAGGAATGTGTTTGCTCACAATAGGTTGTCTGTTTCCCACTTGACCTCCAGAAAAATTATCTACCCAACTTACATTTCACATTCGTTTGTTAGTAAAATTTTAAGATTTTATACTCAAAACTTTTTGAGCTACTGGTTCATTGATGTAAAACTTGTTGACTCTATTTGCTTTAGGAGACAGGAGGTAGAAAACCACTTTAATGGGAATGGTGTTGTCCTCAAGTTTTGGGTTTTTTGTTTTGTTTTGTTTTTACCCCCCAAACTCTAGAATTTTGGCTGCTTAAAGCTGCAGCTCTGTACAGAAAAAGCAGTAAGGCAAATTTTAAAAATGACTTCAAAAATACCTACTGGAGAAATTTTTCAGTATAGATTGGTGATAAGATACTCAGCCAGGTTTTGAGGAAAGAAAATGAGGCTTTTAGAAGTGGTATTTCTTGAAGGCTAGGAATAAATGAAGAGTAACAGCTCTTTACTGGCTAGGAAAGAGTTTTAACTTTTGTGACAAAAAGAAATTCCCTCCTTTGCTTTCTAGTTCATAATTATTAAAAGTTTGGTAATCCAAAAATGCACTGCAAATGAAATATGATATTAATATAACTGGACTACTAAGCATAACAAGTTCTGATCCCCGAATTTTATCTTATCTGAAATAATTTTGTAAGCAGGGCATACAAACCATACAACCTTGCTAAGGAAGAGGAAGCAGGGACTTGATATTTTCTAATGAAAATTCCAAGAATTTTCTTTTTTAAAAATTTTTAATTTTTTTTTAATTTACAGACTGCATTTTGATTCATTGTACACAAATGGGGTATAACTTTTCATTTCTGTGCTTGTGCATGATGTAGGTTCATACCATTCATGTAATCACACATGTACATAGGGTAATGATGTCTTAATCCATCATTTTTCATACCCCCGCACCCTCCTCCCTCTCATTTCCCTCTACATAATCTAAAGTTCCTCCATTCCTCTCTCACCTCCCATCCCCCCAACCTGATTATATATCATCATCCACTTAGCAGGGAAAATATTCAGCCTTTGGTCCTTGAATTTTCTGATGAACAAATTTTAATTGCAAAAGAAAGCTGTACTGGAATTTCAACCTAACTTTTTTTTTTTTTTTTTTTTTAAGACCAGAATCTATCCATCTTTTAACTTCCAGTTTTATTTCCAGGTTAATTTTAAAAGCTTGTATACTGTCTTTAGTCTTTGCATTTAATACTTTGTAAATTGGACTTTTAATTCTGAACCTTTACATGTATTTATTTTTCCTGGGATTTTTTTTTTTAAAGCCACATTGAAAGATCAGATTGTTGTTACAAGATGGACTTTAAAAATTAGGTGAAATAGGAAAGGTCAGAAAAGATTACTCATTGTGAGTTTAATAGGAATCTCAGTTCTATGAATTAAATAAGAAGTGATATATTCTTGTAGCAACCAGAAGGCAATATTTTGAGAATTATTATTTAACAAGATCAGGAAACAAAAAGCCGAAGTCCACATATTCTGAGTGTGTATTTTATCTCTCTAATAAGACAATAAGATCCTTCAGAGAAGAAAGTGTTACTTAGAGGTAGTCATTGCCAGTCTGTGTAATGCATTGTCTGAAAGACAGTATCTTTCCTTTCCCACTGTAGCTACTGTGAATCCAACATTTACTTTGAGCCAACCTTTAGATGGTGTTTCTGAACTGAAAATGAAAAAATTTACCCATATTTACAGAGTCTCAGGAAAATTAAATCTAAACTGAGAATGATGAAATGGTCCCCTTCTGTAGAGAAAGTGTTGAAATAGCATTGCTGAACATAATCTTTTGTTACTGGACACCCTCGACAAACCCTTAGGGTCCACTTTTCTCATAGTTTCTTCAGGGATTCAGCCTGCTTTCCTCTTGCTTTTCCCACATAAGTTCTTTGGGTCTGGCTTTGTTGCCACCCTGGAAGATAGTCTTCCAACGTTGCATTTATTGTTGTCTTCCAGGACAGATACTTAGCTGATCTTATTTTAAGCGTTTTATTTTTCCCTGCTTTTTGTTGTTGTTGGTTTTGGTGCACATAGTTGCACATGGTGATAGGATTTGTTGTTACATATTCATGCTTGCATAAAAATAGAATAATATTATTTGGCCAATATAGAGTTTATACTTTTCTTTCTCTTTTTTTTTTTTTTGGAACTGGGGATTGAACTCAAGAGCACTCGGACACAACCACATCCGCAGCCCTGTTTTGTATTTTATTTAGAGACAGGGTCTCACTGAGTTGCTTAACGCCTTGCCCTTGCTGAGGCTGGCTTTGAACTCACGATCCTCCTGCCTCAGTCTCCCAAGCTGCTAGGATTACAGGCTTGCGCCACCAGGCCTGGCCCAAGCTTTTACTTTTTAATCATGAAGAGGAAACTATAAACAATGGGAATATCAGATTCCTGATGTTAGCATTCATAAAAATAGAAACATATAAGTTTAAAGTATCTAGTCATTTCTCTTTTTCTCCCCTCACCATGATGGGAGATAATCCCAGGGATTTGTGCAGTCTAGGCAAGCCTCTTTACCACTGAGTTATATGCCCGACCCTAGTCCTTTTTATTTTCTGAAGTGATGTCAACCAAGTAACTTAATCTGAAATCAGTTTTCAATATGTTTTGTAGTGTTCTGTGGAGAAGTAAAAATGCCTCTTTATCCATAGCTAGTGCATGACCGATTATTGTTTCAGCACTTTTTCTGTTTTGTGTGTGCTGGGGGTTGAGCCCAAGGACACTTTAAACACTGAGCTACACTGTTACCCCTTTTTTTATTTTTTATTTTTTGATAGGGTCTTGCTAAGTTGCTGAAGGTCATGTTGAGTTACTGAGTCTGGCCTTGAATTTGTGATCCTCTTGCTTCAGGCTCTCAGTCATTGGTATTAGAGGCACTACCACACTGGCTTATAGCATTCACTTTTTGCCTGGGCCTTGGTGCCTGAAATTGTTCACTTGGGTTATATTAACCCAGTAGGTCCCTTTATTCAATTGAAATGCTACAGTTCCTGAAATTTAAGAATATGGTAATATCAATAAGAAAGCCCTAACTAGCTGTTAATGCTGTTGCTATACTTTGGCAAGTTCTTTTTGGGTTCAGAATCTTCTCTATGTTCTGTAAGTCTGGAACTTCAGTTTAGAGCTTTTTCATGGATGACCCTTTCTTAGAAAAAGTGGTATACTCATATCATTCTCATTAGAAGCAGTTATTTCATTATGTTATTTTTTTTTTTTTTTTGGAACCAGGGATTGAACTCAGGGTCACTCGGCCACTGAGCTACATCCCCAGCCCTATTTTGTATTTTATTTAGAGACAGGGTCTCACTGAGTTGCTTAGGGCCTCACTAAGTTGCTGAGGCTGGCTTTGAACTCGCAATCCTCCTGACTCAGCCTCCCAAGTCGCTTGGATTACAGGTGTGCGCCACCACGCCCGGCCTCATTATGTTATTGAAGAATAACTTGAAATATGTATGAGAAGTTTTTAAAAATGTGTATGCCATTTGATTTATTTACTAGATGGTCTAACTTTTAAAGTTTTGAATCACACTGAATTATCACATTTTTGCTTATTACCCATTGTAGGACAGTAGTGTATACCTTGGCTTATTGCTTTAATTAACAGACAATAAACTATTCAGCTAGTATTTATTCTTGTCAGCTAGTCAGAACACATTTATAGATTTTGCAGTTAATTATTCTATATATGAAATAATGTAACATAGGTTCTTTTATAAAATTCCATAGAGCATTATTATTATTACTTAGGTAAAATAATTTTTTATTTATTCTAATTAGTTATACATTAGAATGCATTTTGACATATACAGAAATAGAGTATAACCTCATTTTTCTGTTTGTACATGATGTAGAATTACACCATTCGCATAATCGTATATGCACATAGGATAATAATTTTCAATTCATTCCACTGTATATTATTTTTAAGTAATTGAAATAGTTTTATTATAGTCCATGCACATATTTTTCTAAAATGGGTTTATACATATATATGCATATATATACATATATACATAATTTTACAAACTTTTTTTTAAACTCATTGTTATATTACCATGTCAGTAAACATAGGTCTGTCTCTTTTGTGTGGGTGTGCTGGGGATTTAATACAAGACCTCATGCTAAGCACACCCTCTGCTGCTGAGCTATACTGCCCATCAGGCACTTTATTTTTAGTAACTATATAATATTCTGTTATGCACTTATACTGGAATTTATTTGGCTAATTCCTTATTGGTAGATTCTAAGGTTGTTTCCAGTTTTTTGTTATAAATGATGTTATGCTAAAATTTAATTATGCATCATGTGTACTTGTGTGTTTATCTTCTTTGAATAAATAATAAAATAGATTTGCTGGATCACATTATGCACATTTTAAGTACTTTTTATATAAGTACTATTTTTAAAGTATCAACTAATTTACATTGCTTTTGAAAGTGGTTGAAAATTTTCTTTTCCTTATACCCTTTCCTGTGTTGTATTTATTTTTGCCCATCTGATTAGCAAAAAATGTTCTCATGATTGCGTTTTTTATTATTAATGTATTGATGTAATGAAAATTCTTTATTAAAATCTCTAATTTGCTTGTTTTCTTTTTTCTCACTGCATTCCACTGTTCCCTCCACCCCCTTGTAATAATCATGAATTACAGTCTTACCATATTAAGATTATTGTCTTTCTGCAGTTTTAACAGATTTGCAAAAGTGTTTTGAAGCTGGGTGCAGTGGTGCATCCCTGTAATCCCAGCTTCTCAAAGACTGAGGCAAGAAGATCGAAAGTTCAAAGCCAGCCTGGACAATTTAGTGAGATCCTGTCTCAAAATAAAAATTTTTAAGAAAGGGTTGGGGATAAAGGTCAGTGATAGAGTGCCCCTGGATTCAATACCTGGTACCAAAAACTAGAAAACAAAATATATAAATTAAAAAATAAAAGAAATTCTAAAAAGCATTTTCATATAGGTAATTTGGATGTCATAGTACATAAGGAAACACTTATAAGAAGGTAGAAAGCTTCACTTGCTAGTGAGGCAAAAGAAATAATTGAGAGGAAATCAAGTAAAATAGGTGAAGTAGGTAGAAGAATAAGGATGAGTTTCTTGTGGTTTTAAAAATGCAAAAAGGTGTTGCTCAATTTCTTCCTCAAGTTTTATGTAATTAGTCTCCTTTGAACCATACATATGAACCCATAAATGCTTGAAAAAGAGACTAGTCTAAATGAAATTTTGAAATTCTTGGTATCCTTGCATGCAGTCAGTAGGGAGCAATGTTCCCTTTACTTTTTTTAGTTGCAAGTAGATAAACATGCTGCATAAGCAGTAAACTACAAAGACTGAACTTACATAGATGTTTTAATACTGTAATCAAATAAAGCTTTCAACAGTTACTTGACAATTAATAATATGCATAATTGGTATCATGCTCCAAGGTAATTAAGCTTAAAATTGTTTTTATGTTTTCTGTAGCCAGATCTCAACATTTCTGGGATTAACTTGAAGGGGGGTGGGAAGAGTAGACCAAGAATCTGTCAAAGAAATCTCTGGCGTAAAGTATAGGGAGATTTAGACTTTTTGAGCAGGACTATGAGCAATCTTAGTGTTCCTAATTCTAGAGACCACAGATTTCCTTTTCCTTTCCACCATTTAAGACCATTTACTAGAAATTTGGAAGATCGAGCCACTGTTTTGTTTTCTCCAAAGTTTTCTACCTGAAGCTGGGGATACAGAGGTTCTAATCATTTATAGTGAACACAGGAGGACAGATTCTTTCCCTGCTCAAACTAAGCTGGTTCCAGGTCTCAAGGTTTAAACTGTCACAGCTATATGAGTTAATATTTTAGTTGTCCTATTAGCCTGAGTCCTAGGAATATCTGAATCTGAATTTCTCATCTTTTCTCACCCTGGCCTGACTAACAAGAAACAATAATATTCATTGCATACAAAACAAAATTTAATGAAGGCAAAGTTAGCATCATTACCAAACCAAATTGTGTAGCTTAGAATATGCTTTTTTCATATCAGACTTCCTCCATGCACACCCATCCAGCCCCAGTTGAGCATCACATGTATTGTCGCCCTTGGAAAGTAGGGGCAAGTCAGAGATTCTAAAGCTCAGTGGAAATGATAACTGGGAATCCTTCCTGTTTTAGGGATGATATCTATTCTCTCTGGAGCCTGACTGTGTGTAATGGCTATTAGTTAAATGTTTGTAATTCAAGGTCTGTATTTATGGTATTGAATTTTTGTGCTATCTAAAAAAGATGATGTAACATTGAAAAAATTTTGTCATATTACTTTTAAAACCTTCTCTTTGTCAGTTCATTATTGGTTGATAGAGGGAGCATCTTTATTAACTGTAATTCAGTAATAAAAATACCTAATGTGTGATACTGTTTTACTATTTATAATGTACTTTTGCATACATTATCTCATAATTCACTCGTATATCATTCTGTAAGAGAAGTGGTGGAACATTTCAGGAAGAAAAGTTATGGGTTCGTAGACATTAAATGATATGTTTATGTTCACACGGCTAGCAAGAGGCTTAAATTTATCTTTCAATTTGTTTTTCAAACCTTTTACATATCCCTTCTGTCAAATCAGTTCATGTAAAAAATGTACTATTAATGATCAAAACATAATAAATTTTAAATTTAGTTATTTAGGTTACAACAAATATTTACATAAAATTTAGGACAAAAGCATACAAATTTTTCAAAGTGAATCAGTTATATCTTCAGACAAGTGAAAGATTGCCATCATGGACAAGAAGTTAAACCATGTGTTGTATAAGCAACTGAAGGAAGAAAATCAGATTTGTTTTTAAATGCTATTTAAGGATTGTTTTAAGTGTATCTATAGCACAAATAATAAAGTAGAAAAACTATTGTATTTTTATGAGGTACCCATGTATTTTTATCTATAAGATCAATATGATGTCTCATCAAATATTTTATTGTTAAGTGCACAATATTTTGAAATGACTAACTTCTCCCATTTTTAAAATAATTCTTTCAGATATTTCAATCAAAGGAAGAAATAGCCCTTCTCCTAAGATGGAATCTGTGATTTGGGAATGTGGTTGATCAACTTGATATGTTGGCCAAATGTGCCCCATGTAATAAAACGAAAAGAAGAGACAAGATGATGTCATTTGCCTGTATTGTGAAACCAAAAACAAATGCCTTTTGTGAAACCAGGCTAACAAACCTCTGACGGTACAAAGAGTATTTAACTTTTGAAGAACTTAACAGTAAGATATAGAAGAAGTACTTTCAAGCCGAGACCTGCAGGTGTATATTGATCTAAAATACATACTGAGTAGGCCTGATCATCTGAATCTCATTCAGATCCGGGAAGAATGGCTATGAGTTGGATGGTCTTCTCTCTTTGGCTCTTGACTATGTTTGTGGGGCATATAGGTGGGCACAGTTTGTTTTCTTGTGAACCCATTACTTTGAGGATGTGCCAGGATTTGCCTTATAATACTACCTTCATGCCTAATCTTCTGAATCATTATGACCAACAGACAGCAGCTTTAGCAATGGAGGTAAGACTTATCTGTCCTTTGACATATCTTAGAAAATGATATTGCCCTGTCATCGAATGTGTTTGATGAATAATAGGAAAACGTGCTATTTTAAACTATATCACGTACATTTAAAAATTTATTTATTTTGGTTCAGTTGATAGATTGGAGAATTCATGTATGGGGAATGCTACTCCAGATTTACTTTTTAAACATTGTACTTTTACAAAGAAATTTGAAACACTCAAACGTGGGAGATAATAGTCACTTTTAGTTTAAAATTGTCTTAGTCATGACACAATTACATCCCTCTTATTTGGCTAATAGAAACTTCATATAAAGAGCAGATTGTAATAACATGCATAGTTAAGTCATTAATTATTGAATATAATGTGATTTTTAAAAAATGAGTTCTTTTATTCTGCCTTTCGACTTACAATCTTTGGATATTTCTAAATACTCAAGATGATTTCCTGGTCATAGTTTGTTCACATCAATATAAGAACTCCCAAGTAATGAAAAAATTTATTCATTATGTGGATTATCTGTTATTATTTGTTATTATCTGTTATGTGGATTATCTGTTGTTGATCTCAGATTTTATGAGAAGTTTTTGTCTTATTTTGAATTTTTAAATAGTAATTTTTTAGGTACTTAATGATTTTACTTTAGAAACTATGACGAATTAATGGATATAGTTAATGATAGGTTTAAATATGTATATATGTGTCTCCGTGATGGTTTTAGAATTGAGCACACCAATGTACATACCAAGTAAGAACTGGGAGGCAGTAAACAGTGGTGGCAAGGAGCTTTGGAGTTGGACAACATGGGTTTGAATTACAGCTCCACCACTCTCTAGGGCTGTTAGACGTTATATTATGGATTTTCTCATCATAGTTTCTTTCTTTATAAAATAAGACTAATAATAATCACACAAGCTTTTGTAATGTAAAATAAAAATACATCTATAAAGTACTTGGCACATAGTAAATACTCCATAAGTGATAGTTTTTGCCATTTGTCCACATTCTCATTAATATGCTATATAGTATAATTTAGAGAGAATGTTTTATACTTTAGTCTTTAATCCATTTGTACAGTGCTTTTAGCAAATGCAACCATACATGTTTTGGAATTCTTAATTTTATAGTAAAAGTCAAATGTTTGCTACTTCAAAGTAGACTAAAATAAATTTGGGAAATTTTGTAGAGTATTATTCATAGATTTTGCAACATGAGGGTCATGTTGTATATTCCAAATACTTTAATACTGTTGTATATTCCAAATATTTTAGAAAATATTTTCTGTTCTTCTTCTGACTACACAAGGTCTAACTGGTGAACTGAGAGATTTGGTGAAGATTGTCAGGTTAGGATATATGACAAGGGGGTATTGAATACAGCAAGTTAGCTCTAGGCATGGTAGTCTTGGTAGTCTTTGCTGTATATTAAAGTTATTGATTTTCTCACCAAAAAATTGAGTTAGAAATACCTTTATTTCTAGTATCATTGTAAGTTACAACTCTTGGAAAGCAAATCAGGTAGTAAGAAACTAGGCATGAAGCTGTTTTTGTACTGACTTGGGTTCAACTTTTAGCTCTGCTCTGCAGTAGGCTTAAGACTTTGGACAAGTTACTAAACATTCCTGAACCTTGTTTTCTTAATTTGTGAAAAGGCAATAACATCACCTGTGATTTATAAAGTAGCACAATACATGGTACACATAAGTAATCTGCAAATTTAATTCTATTCCAAATTATTTTTCTAAATTATCTAGAGAGAATTGCTGGAAAGATAATATATTTGTTGCCTTCAAATGAACTTCTGTCTTTAGTTGTAGGTTCATGGGACATTCCTAATGATGGTCTGGTAGGCTTTCTCTACCCTCTTCTCACATATGCTCAAAAAAGTCTTGTTATTTTGTTGCAATGGATGCTTTTGTTTGAATTTCAGGCATTCTGAGGGGAGCTCCTAAGTAGGCAGTAATTTCTAAGAGAGAAAGTTCCCAATGATTTTAAGTAATGTTGGAGATAGTTGCTTATTGCATGGTTGTCATATTAGGATCACAGTGACCCTGACAGGAAGAATCATCAAACAGCTTGAGAGTGTAAAGTTTCTGTAATAGCAAAAGACATGGAAACTCATTGGACAGCACAGCATGTGCATAACTGTTGATGACACTTCTTCCTCTCCCTCTGCTAATCTTGGAACTTTGGATGTCTGCCAGCTTTTACCAGGAGCAAGTAATAGAGCAAACAGTCCCAACACATTCTTGAGTATAACACTGGAGATTAAATCAACTGAAAGATAGTTCCCTAGATCTAGCATTAGCAGGCCCAGGTTTTAAACCTGCCTAGAACAGAATGGTATTTGGGCAGTAAGCTAGGCATACCAAGAATGACAGAAATTACAGAATCTGGATTATTTTAGATTTGATTATTCACAGCTGGTGGGATCTTTTCACATTGAATATAGAGGATTCCTAATCTGTACCTTTTTTTTAGCTGAAATTTAGACATAGTTAAATAAATCAACCCATTAAATTGGAATTGACTGTAAGAATCAAATGAGATATATGAAAATTACTTTTTAAAATAGCAGTGCCAACCCAGAAGATCAGAGCATGATAGGCATTGCAAGTTAACTCACTTTTTCTCCTAACCTTATTCTCTTCAGAAGCTGTGCATTACAATTGCACATAATTTTTTAGCATTACTTGAATCTACCAAGTCTTTGTAAATGCTGTCTTTGCCATGAAGGCTCTTCCAGTATCCCTATTGGTGATCTCTCACTTAGTTTTCAAAGCCTTGTTTTGTTGTTACTTCTTTGTGAAACCTGGGATGCTCAAAGTCTGTGGCTCTCTCCTTCACACTTACCAATGTGCTTTAGTGTACCTCTGTTCTGGTGTATATATTATTATGCTGGAATTGTTTATATTTTTATTCCTCCTAGAAGAATTTTAATTCCATGGAAGCAGAACTTGTCCATATTCATCTTTGTATGCCCAGTACTTCACATAGAGCTTCACACATAGTAAATGCTAAATAAATGTTTGAATTAATTTCACTGTAAATCCCTTAGAGATGGCAGTGGTCATGGTTATGTTGTACCTAAACTCTTAATCTCATGGGATTAGAAAGAGTAGTTTGGTGGGGATGGTGATGATAATTGTAATACTAAGGTTACTACACACTTGTGAACACTAGTATGTTACTTTTTCCTAGTTTTCAAAGTGACTTGAAGCTTTCAACATTGTGTTTGCTTTTATAACTGATATGATTAAGCAAAGGAACAATGCAACAGAATTTTCCCTTCTCTCGGTTTATGTCCCTTCTTTCTGAATACTTTGTCTTTGCTCGTCAAAATTCTTTTGTACTTGCTCCATTGTTAAGAGTCAGGGGTAGCCAGGTTCAGTGAGGCATGTGTTCTCAGTAGCTTGGGAGGCTGAGGCAGGAGAATAGCAAGTTCAAAGCCAGTCTCAGCAACTTAAGAGAGGCCCTAAGCAATTTAATGAGACCCTAATCAAACAACTTATCGAGACCTTCTCTCAAAATAAAAAATAATAATAATAAAGAGGTCTGGGGATGTAGCTCAATGGTTAAGAGCCTCTGGGTTCTGTCCCTGGTACCAAAAAAAGTCGGGGGTAACGAAGTCTGTGGCATCTCTCTGGTTTTGATGAAAAAAATACACATATTCATGTAAGTGAATCTGCGTGGGATTTCCATTAAGGCCAACTGTGGTTGTTCCTGAATTAACAGTTTGTGTTTGCTGTGTTCTTCATTTAATGTTTGTATTTTCTTTTTCTTTTCTTTTCTTTTTTTTCCACCCCCCTGGAGATTAAACCCAGGGCCTCATGCATGCTAGGCAAGTGCTCAACCACTGAATTAAAGCCCTACCCTGTACTGGCTTACATTTTCTTATTTTTCTGTATGAAACACCTTGTGCTTCCCTACCCTCATTCCACCCCTCCACAGCTGGTGCTGGGGATTGAACCCAGGGCCTAGTGCAGGCTAAGCATGCGTTGTACTAATGAATTACACCCTTCGCCCATACATTGTGCTTTTAAAACACTAATATTAGTAAGGACATTTTATTTTTAAAATTTAAACTGTCATGTTTTGTTCATCTTTCACAGCAGGGCCTAAGACACAGTATTTATTAAATATAGTTTGATTGAATGACTATAATAAAAGGGAAAACTTGGTGTTAAAAAAGGCATGAAGTGCTTTCAGAGGGATGGATCATATGTGGAGGTCATTAGAAAGGCTTCAAGTTGTCTATGGTATTCGAATGGACCTTAAAACTCAGACCGGGGTTTTGTGGTTTTTTTTTTAAGAGACTAGCATATTGTACCTCATAAAACAATAATTCTGGGTATTCTAGGCAAGCACTCTCTGAGCTGCATTCCTTAACCCTGAAAGGGGTTTAGAAGCCTGTTTTGTGACCAGAGTAAAACAGCCAGGATGAAGTTGTTTCTAAATTGAAAAAATGTAATGGCGAATTAATTGCACCTGATTTTAGAAAGAAAAAAAAAATCAGCTTTTGAACATTTTTATTCATTTTTTTAGTATGACAAATCACTTTAAAGGAATTACCTTAAGAATAACTCTTTATTATATTTTATTTTTATCTTATTTTATTTTATTGGTACTGGGGATTGAATACAGGGGTGCTTTACCACTGAGCTGCATCCCCAGGACTTTTATTTTTTATTTTGAGATGGTGCCTTGCTAAGTTGGTGAGGGTTTTGCTAAGTTACTAAAGCTGGCCTTGACCTTGGGATTCTCCTGCCTCAGCCTCCTGAGTCACTGGGATTATAGGTATATACCACCATCCCCTACAAAAATACTTGTTTTAAATTAAATTATTAGATGTAATAGAATTTGATTTGCAAAGCTTTATTTTTAAGACATGCCATAATTCAGAATTCTCCATGATATTGGAAATATTAAAAGTTTACTTCCTAAAGAAGGGTCAAATTCTTGGACTGTTCTAGGAACTTCACTTTGACTTACGAAGGTGAATAGGTTCCTGCGATAATGGTGAATTCTGCAATCAACTCACTGAAAGTCTTGGAAGATACTTTCATACTGTCATGAGACACTTAAAAATTAAGATTAGAAAAAAATCTGTAGCGTTAGAGGATTTTTTTTTAGATGCAAAGTAATAAAGTTTTAGACCTTTTCTCATTAGAAACTATTGTTAAAGGAAGTTTTTAAAAGCTCTTATATTGCTTAAAGTTATTCTGAAAGTTGTTTTCAAGTAGTTTCTTACTCTAATTTGAATCTGAAATAGCTATGAATACCATTTTTTACTTTTCAAGGCAATTCCACATTTGATTTCGCATTTAGTGAATTTAGTCATAATATTCCCAAACCCAGTAGGGTGCAGTTTCTATGGTTACCATACCTTTTGTAAAGTGACAAAGGTTGGAATTCTGATTCTCATGAGTCAAATTTTGGCCTTTGACTCTGTCCCCTTTTCACACCCCTTGCTAAGCTTGGGCTGTTCCTATGCTTGGAGGTTTGTCAGCTAGCAGGTTCCTATGGTAACAGGAATGGAAATTTGAAGGAAGAATGAATGGGAGCACAAAGGCTTGGTTGATTTGAATTTGAACAAAGAATGCAAGGTTCCATGTAGTGCACCTTTGTTGTAGAAACCAGAAATTTAATTTTAGAAAGTTACTTTCCAGTTTGTAAACTTCTCATACCCCAGTCTTGATTTAGTGAACAAAAGTATTACTGTTTAGGGAAATAGTAAGAACCTTTTAAATTCAGTCACTAAAGTTCTCTTTTTCTACTTCATAGAACTTTAATAGTATCCTTTATGTTGTACTTGTTATCAACTTTTAAGTGTCCATGCTACCAATTTAATTTTGATTTTGTTGTGGTTTAAAATTGTTGGTAAGGTTAAAATCAAGGCAATTTGCTTATTTGAAAAGTATTAATATTTTGATTTGTTTTTATATAGCAGCTTTACTGAGGCATAATGTGTACACATAAACTGTACTCTTTGTTGTTGTTGTTTTTTCTTTTTTTTGTTTTGTTTTGTTTTTGCAGTGCTGTGGATTGAACCCAGGGCCTTGTGCTTACGAGGCAAACACTCTACCAACTGAGCTACATCCCCAGCCCTAAACTGTACTCTTAAACAGTTTATTTCCATGAGTTTTGACAGAGCCTGTGATACCATCACCACAAAGCACAGAACATTTCTGCTCAAAAGCTTCCTTATGTCCCTTTGTAGTCCATCTTTCTCTCTCCTCACTGCTCTAAAGCAAACCAGGGATCTGTTTTCTGTCATTATGAATTAGTGTTCATTTTCTAGAGTTTTATATAAATGGAATTATAATATCTACATTTTTATGTCTGGTTCCTTTCATCCGGTTTTATAATTTTGAGATTTAGTTGTTTTTGTTTTGTTTTGTTTTGTTTTGTTTTGCTTTTTAAGAGAAAACTAAAACTTAGGTTAAGTAGAACAAATTAGTTAAGTATAAGTACTCTAGATAAGAATACCAAGATTTCTATGCCTTATTTTCTACTTGTGTATCATAAAATGAGATTAGTATTAGTAGTATCCCTTATGGAATTTGAGAAAAGAGAACTTTAGCTGATTGATAAAATCAGGTAATATGTGTAAGGCACTTCTTATTTCCTGTCCTACAGTGTCAGTAAATGCTAACTAAGATATAGCCCAAAGTACTTTAAGCTAGTAATTAGCAGAAACAAACTGGTAGCTTTAGGCTCAGTGTAAGCAGCACAAAGTAATCACTTATGGCAATTTTATAATTCACGATGGGGCACACAGATGGAGGTTTGGTTAACATTAACATCATGATATCTGATTGTTTGATATTTTACATATTGGTAGTACTGAAGTTTGAGACATAAGTCATATGTGTGCATATGTGTATGAAGTATGTACAGATATCAGCATATGAATGTAATGCATCTTCAGCTTTTAATTTGAAATAACTTTGGGTTCACCAGAAGTTGCAAAAATTGTACAGACATTCTGTGTACCCTTGTGTCTATTTCCTGCCCCATTCTTACCATCTTATATAACAATAATTACTATCAAACCCAGGAAATTGGTTCCATTTTCAGACCTTTTATTTCATCAGTTTTTAGGTGTTTTTATCTCTATGTATAGTGTGTGTGTGTGTGTGTGTGTGTGTGTGCGCGTGCAAGTCGTGTCATCATTTTAGCACATGTATAGATTTCTGTAACTACTGCTATAATAAAGATACAAAGCTGTTCTGGCACCACCAGGGAACAGTCTTGTGCTTCCTCTTTCCTTCTTCCCCTTTCCTAATCCCAAACAACCACTGATCTGTTCTCCCTCACTATAATTTTGTCATATCAAGAATGTTGTATAGCAGGAGAGTCAGGGGGTTTGTGGGGGGAAGCTGGTGAAATGAAACAGATATTATTACCCTATGTGTATGTATTGCATGATCGGTGTGACTCTGCATCATGTACAGCCAGAGGAATGAGAAGTTGTGATCCATTTGTGTACAATGTGTCAAAATGTATTCTGCTGTCATGTATAATTAATTAGAACAAGTGGGGAAAAAAAGAACAGTTGTGTACCTGTGTCTTAGACTATTTTGTACTGCTATAACAGGATCAGAGATTAACTTATAAAGAAGAGCAATTTATTTTTTTCATGGTCCTGGAGTCTGGGAAGTCCAAAATCAATGCTGGCATCCGGTGAGGTTCTTCTTGCTATGTTTATGCCATGGTGGAAAGTGGAAGGGCAGGAGTGAGCATTGAGAGCACAGGTACATACATATTTGTGAGAGGGGCCAAACTTTCTGTTCTGAGGAACCACTCCTGCAGTAACTTAATAGTAACAGCATAAATCCTTTCCTGAGGGCAGAACCTTCAGAGCCTGTTCACCTCTTGAAAGGCCCACCTCTTAATCCTTAACAATGGCAGTTTTCCAGCATGCTTTTTGGAGATCACAATCAAAGGATGTCTTTCGAGATTGGGTTCATTCTCTTAATATAATGCCTTTGAGATCCATCCAAGTTTTTACATGTGTGGTGTCATTGCTTTTAATTGCTGAATAGTATTCCATTTTACAGATATACCACAGTTAGTTTAGCTATTTACCCGTTGAAGGACATTTGGGTTGTTTCCAGCAGTTTGCTATTACAAATAAAGCTGCAATGAATATTTGTGGACAGGTTTTTGTATGGATAAAACTTTTCATTTCTCTGGGAAATGCTCAGGAATGTGATTGCTGGATTGTGTGGTAAGCATATGTTTGGGGTTTTTTTAATTATTATTATTTTTTATTCACATAGTTCATATAATTTACATATACATAGGGTAATACTGTCTGTCTCAGTCTACTATTTTTCCTTCCCCCATCCCCTCCTGTCCCATTTTCCTCCACACCATCCATACTTCCTCCATTCTTTCCTATCCCCCCCATACCCCTCCCCCCCATTATGTATCAGCATCCACTGATCAGAGAAAATGTGTTTGGGTTTTTAAGAAATTATTTAACTGTTTTGCATAGTGGTCATAACATTTTATGTTCCCACCAGCAATGTATGAGAGATCTGCTGCTCCCTCCCACTATTTGGTATTATAACTACTTTTTAAAAATTTCTGCTGTCTGTAATGATATCTCATGTGGTTTCAATTTGCATTACTCTAATGGCTAATGATGTTGAACCTCTTTATGTGCTTATTGTGTCATTCATATATCCTCTTTGGTGAAATACCTGTTCATGTTTTCTGCTCATTTTCCAAATGGATCTTTTTTTTTTCTTTCTTGCTTTTGAGTCTTGAGAGTTCTTTATATATTTTAGATGCAAATCTTTGATAGCATATGAGATTTGCAAATAGTTTGTTCCAGTTCTTAGCTTGTCTTCTCATCCTTTTAACAGGGTCTTTAGTAGAATAAAAGTTTCCAATTCTAATGAACTCCAGTCTACCAATTTTTTTTCTATTATGAATTGTGGTTTTGGTTTCATTTCTAAGAACTCTTCACCTTCCCTAGGTCTGGAAGATTTTCTTTCTTTTTAAAAATTCTTTATAATTTTATGTTTTACAATGAAATCTGTGATAAATTTTAAGTCAGGCATGGTGGTGAATGCTTATAATCTCAGTGATTCAGGAGGCTGGAGGCAGGAGGATCGCAAGTTTGAGGCCAGCTTCAGCAATTTAGCAAGACCCTCAGCAACTTAGTAAGATTCTGTCTCAAAATAAAAAGGACAGGGTTGTAACTCAGTGGTAAAGTGCCCCTGGGTTCAGTCCCCTAGACAACTCGCCCCCCCCCCCATTTTTTTGAGTTAATTTTTATGTAAGGTATGGTTACTTTTTGTCCTATGAATATCCACTCACCGCAGCATCATTATTGAAAAGACTTTACTTAGAATTGGTTTTGCTCCCTTGTCAAAAATCAGTTGGCAGTATTTGTGTTTATTTCTGGATTCTGTATGTTTTTGTCTCTCAACGAGTTATCATACTCTCTTATTGCTGTAGCTATATAGTAAGTCTTTAAATTGGTAACATGATTGTTCCCTCTGTATTTTTTTTTCATTTTTTTATTTGTTCTTATTAGTTATACATGACAGTAGAATGTATTTTGTTTTTCTTTTTTTTTGGTACTGGGGAGTGAACCCAGGGGCACTCCACCACTGAGCCACCTCCCCAGCCCTTTTTTGTATTTTATTTTAGAGACAGGGTCTCACTGAGTTGCTTAGGGCCTCACTAAGTTGCTGAGGCTGGCTTTGAACTCGTGATCCTCCTGCCTCAGCCTCCCAAGTGCTGGGATTACAGGCGTGCGCCACTGCGCCCGGCAGTAGAATGTATTTTGACATATTATACATATAAGAAGCATAACTTCCCATTCTGGTTGTATATGATGTGGAGTTACATTGGTTGTGTATTCATATGTGCACATAGGAAAGTAATATCCAATTCATTCTACTATCTTTCCTATTTCCATTCCCCCTCTCTTCCCTTCATTCCCCTTTGTTTAATCCAGAATACTTCTAATCTTCCCTTACCACCCTCCCCAAATTGTGATTTAGTATCTGCACATCAGAGAAAACATTTGGCCTTTGGCTTTTTGGGTTTGGCTTATTTTGCTTAGCATGATAGCCTCTAGTTCCATTCATTTACCCTTAAATGCCATAATTTCATTTCTCTTTATGACTGACTAATATTACATTGTGTAAGTGTACCATAATTTCTTTATTTATTCATCTGTTTAAGGGTACCTAGGCTGATTCCATAATTTAGCTATTGTGTGTTCTTTTTCAAAATCATTTTTTTCAGGTGTCTACTTTCTTTCTTTGTCACGCAAGTTTTTGAATAAGCTTGTCTTTGTCTAATAAAAGTCATACTAAAGGCTTTTTTGTTTAGTTTTCTTTCTTTGCAATACTGAGGGTTGAACCCCGGTGCTCTACCACTGACTTACATCCTCAACCTTTTTTACTTTTATTTATTGATTTTTTTAAGCAGGGTCTTACTAAATTGTCCAGGCTGGCCAGCCTCCAACTTGTTATCCTCCTGCCTCAGCCTCCTAAGTATCTGAGATTATAAGTATGTGGGATTACCAGCTAAAGTCATGCTAAATTTTAATAGAAATTTCATTAAATCTAAAGATCATTTGGGGAGGAATTGACATCTTTACGTGGAATCTTTCCAGTCCATGCACAGTATGTTATGGTTGATATTGAATATCTCTCAAATATATTTTATGTTGAAGTTCTAACCCTAGTACCTCAGAAAGTGACCTTATTTGGAAATAAGGTCATTCCATATGTATGGACAAAGTCATACTGGAATAGGGAGGGTTGCCTAATCTTCTAGGACAGGCATCTTTACAAAAAGGAGAAATTTGGACACAGAGAAAGATGTCCCTAAAGGGAAAACAATGTGAAGAGCACTGGGAGAATGTTATGTGAAGATTGGAGTTACACTTCCACAGCCGGGGAAGTACCAGAGCTGGCAGAGAGGCGGGAACAGACCCTTCCGTGTACCTCCAGAGCGGGGAGAGGGGCATGGTCCTGAGGATTTCTTAGTTTTGGACTTCTAACTTCCAGAACTGGAGATGGTGACATTCTGTTGGTTAGGCCCCCTAGTTTGTAGTAGTTTGTTGTAGCAGCCCCTGCAAATCAAAGCAAGTATTTATATATATTTACATTTATTTGTATCTTCCTTGATTGCGTTCATCATTTTGTAGTTTTCAACATAATAAATTCTATCTTTGTTTTGTTGGACTTATACCCAAGTGTTTAGTTTTTTGTTCTTATTTATTTATTTATTTAGTACTGGGGCTTGAACCCAGGGTCTCTCGCATGCTAGGCAAGTTCTCTACCACTGGCCTACATCCTCAGCCTGCAATTGTTTAATTTTTTTTTTTTTTTTGTGGTGCTGGGGATTGAACCCACGGCTTTGTACTTGCAAGGCAAGCACACTACCAACTGAGCTATATCCCCAGTCCCTGTTTAATTTTTTAATGATTATTAATCTAGTGTTTAAATTTTAGTTTCCATGTGTTCAGTGTGTGTGTGTGTATGTGTGTGTGGTTTTGCAGTACCGAGGCTCAGACTCAGTACATCTTACATGCTAAGCAAGAATTCTACTACTGAACTATAACTCCAGCCCCTGTCCAAATTATTCTGCATTGTTTTTTCTCTCCTGTCTTTTGTTATTCTGTTTCCTTCTCTGTTACTTTGCCATACATTCTTTTAGTCTTTACCCTTAAAATTAGATGTACCTTTGACTTATGATATTGTAGTGAAAGTAGTTACTTCTGTTCCTCTGATTAGTATTCCTCTGACCCTAATCTTTTCCATGTTGTTATTATACATATGAATTTTACATGTATTTTGTATGCATTTTAAGATATTTATTGTCAGAGTTCTCCTTTACATTATTCCATGTATTCATCCCTTTTGTTGCTTTTAATTTCTTTTGAGTCTTTGTTTTCCTCAGTTCTTTAGCACTAGCTTAGGCAAAACTGGATTCTCAGCCTTTTGCCTTACACCCTGGGTTTTCCTCCGTGGAAAAAGTGGCTGCACTTATCAGGCCACCTGCCTGTGCTTTCCTGCTCTTTGAATTCTTAGTCCCTCTACTTATTTTGCATTAGCAGTTCTCCAATAGCTTTAAATAGATAACTTGAAACATTTTTACTCGAAGTTCTTAATGAAAACCTATTTACCACAAACTACTCCATCACTTTTAGAAGTGAGTCACATACAGTTTTTTATTATTATACCAGATAGTACATATTTTGTAGTTAACTTCTTTGATGTCAATTTCTTTAATTGAAGTTTAATTTTCTTATTACATTACCTACAGTAGCTTTTGGGAAATACTATTTATCAATGAAGAAATAAATTAATTAATTGATTTTTGCTAAGTAGAGAAGTCTGGTGGTGAGAAAATCTATAACCAGTTTAAAATCAGCAGTGACTCAAACTACCATATAAACCAGTGGAAAAAATGGTAAATAGTCAAAAACCCAGGTGCACATTTCTTGGGACAGTTGATCTGTTCCATTCATCTGTCTGTGGTTACAATCATTATTTTATTGTGGTTTTATATTTGGGGCCACTGTTTTTCTCTTTGTTTCTTTAATATCACATTACAGTGTTAGCTGAATTTACAACAAGTGTTTCCGTTTAAAGAACTACTTTAATGTTTTGAAATTGTAAGAAGAACAAGAAACTTCAAGCCACAGATGAGAGACCTTTCTCCAGCCCCAACACTCTAAATGACCACTATGTATAACGTCTTATCTTTCCCTCTTTTTCCTTTCCTCCTTTTACTGCTTGTCCTCTTTCCCATTTGATGCATGTTAATTGAAGAAAGTGTTGAAATTGAACACGTGAAAGAAAATTAAAATCTCTTATAATCCTACCACCAAGTAATAGTCTGTTCTTCTGAGTTTGGGCACTTATCTTTTGCAGGATTTTTCTTATTTGAAATTGGTCATAATACTATTAGTGATTCTCAGCCCTGCCTATTCACTAATATCATCTGTAAGACTTAAAATATACAGACTTATCCAAATCAGAATCTTTAGGGGTAGAGTTAAAAGGATTTTTTTTAAAAAACAAAACTCCTCTTCAGAAGTTTTTAATAATCTTTTTTCAAGATGGGTGAAGATGAAAGTAGAACTATTATAAAAGCTTTAACTTGAATACAGCTCTTTATCTAATTATTCAATTTTATTTTCATAGCCATTCCACCCCATGGTGAATCTGGATTGTTCGCGGGACTTCCGGCCATTTCTTTGTGCACTCTATGCTCCTATCTGTATGGAATATGGACGTGTCACACTTCCCTGTCGTAGGCTGTGTCAGCGGGCCTATAGTGAATGTTCGAAGCTCATGGAGATGTTTGGTGTTCCTTGGCCTGAAGATATGGAATGCAGTAGGTATGAAAATCATAGACCTGCATTGGTTATTGTGCAGCAGTGTGTGTGTGTAAGCATTTCCTAAAGGTTTGAGGATTTATTAGACACTGAGAGTTTTGTATGAGTGAACATTAGTTATGATATACTATATTTGTTACAATGTTTTATCCTATTTTATTCTAAATAGTTCAAGTATAAAGAATAATAAGGTGAAATCCTGTGTACCTATGATTATCTAGCTTTGTCCAGTATTAACATTTTGTAATGTTTATTTCAGATTTAAGAAAACATTGTAGGTACAGTTGGAGGCTCTTTATTAGTATCTGTTTTGATCTCATACCCTTTTTCCTTCCCAGGGGTGAATTTGTTAAGCATTTCCACATTTAGTTTTATACTTAGTACATGTATACTTGTCCACAAACAACATCCTTTTTTTCCTTTTTTTTTTTTTTAACATGTATCTAGTGCTGGGGATGTGGCTCAGTTTGTAGAGTGTTTTCTTTGCAAGCACAAGGTCCTGAGTTCAATCCCCACCACCAAAAAAAAAAAAAAAAAAAAAAATTTGTATCTATTTTTGTATCTGTTGGTCTGGTTCATTCCTCTTAACTGCTAGTTAAAAACTAATATCCTATAGTTAATTGTGTTAATATCCTATAGTTATTTATCCACCTGATGGTCATTTATGTTGTTCCCATATTTTTGTTAAAAGCAATATTCATCATTTTTAAAAGTAATTGTGTTTGTGATCTAGCAACAGCTGGTGTCGTGGTATGGCAGGTCAAGAGAGTAAGAGGGGCAAACTTTCTTCTATAAGGGCATGAATCCCTGAGGGCTTTGCCTGTGTGACATATCACTTCCCCAAAGGCCCCACCTCAGTGGGGTTTAAGTTTCAATACATGATTTTGGGGAGACATTCAGGCCATAGCACCATTCTTCAATTTTATGGACATTCTCAGACTTCTGATCTTTTTTAGTTCTAAATAGCCTCCTTCATAATCTCATTCATTTCTTTATGTAGCTTAAACTTTGTCATCTCTCACTTGAAGTATCACTTTTGTTAACAATTTCAGCTCATTCTGTCCATTGTGGTTGTTCAGATCTGCAAATGGACTGATCTAACCAATTTCTTACAAATTAATTAAGATATATATTGAATGATTCTCAAGCCATAGCAATTCTATTTGTTATTTGTAACTACTTGTTTTGGTCAGTAAAATTTCTGTTCATTTCCCCTCTGAAACCTGTGCCAAACCTGTGTCATTTAACTTTAAGCCCATGTCCCACCTTTCTTCCTCTCAACCTCTCCCTGCCCTACTTTCCTGAAAATCATTTGGACCATCTTGTGTAATCTGCTGTATCTCACACCAATTCTTTTCAATTTCTTTCTTGTATTTTCTTTCTCTTTCTGTCACTTGCACAGTGGTGCTTCCCAAACTTCATTTCCTGTTTTATTTGATTCTACAGCTTTCTCTGGAGATTCACTGCACTGATTTTAAACTTTTATTTGTATACTGATGACTCCTAAACCTTTGTCTGTAACTTTGATATCTCCCTGCTAAGCTCCAAACTTTCATATCCCTCAGCAATCAGAAATTGTAGCCTGAATTTGTGTCATACCTCCATTTCAACATGCCTAAAATAAATTTTCTTCCTGGAAATTTATAACCTGGAAGTCATCTTCTAGTCTTACTTCATTGACTTCAACCCCCACATGCAACCAGTTATAGATTTTGTTGCTTTTATCTCTGCATATCTCTCATTCTCATTACCTTATTTGGCTTTTTAAATTTAATTTATTTTTAAAATTCATTCTGTTCTAACTGATCTTCCTGCCTCCATTTTCATCCAGCTCAAATCTATCTTCTACACTGTTCCTAGTTATCTTTTTGATTACTTGTGTTAGGGTTATATGAATATATTCAATTAATGTCCATTAGTGCAACAAATATTAATCGAATGTCTTTGGTGTGCCAGACACTGTGCTAATGTTGAAGATGAGCCAGTGAACAAAAATGAAGTCTCTGTTTTTATGGAGCTAGAATTGTGGTGGTAATAAGTGGAGGGAAGTATCAAATAACTAGTTAATGTCAGATAGTAATGAATTCAAATAAGAAAATATAGTGTTGGATGATAGTGATACCATAGAGGGGAGCAGAGGGACTTTTTTTATAGACCTCAAGGGAAGGCCTTTTGATAAGGAGACGTCAGACCAAGGGCCTGACTTAAGTGAGAAGACAAATGATAATAGGTACCTGACAATCCAGGCAGAGGAAACAGTAGCAAGTGCAGAGGCTCTGAAGTTTGAAGCATGCTTGGAAAATTCAGAGAACAAAAGACCAAAGAGGCTGGAGCCAGGTGAGTGAGGAAGAATGGAAGGAAATAAGATCAGAGGTTTGGGGGCTGGGAGTCTATATAACTGCCAGGGAATTTGGATTTGATTCTGAACAAGATGGGAAACCAGGAGGTTTTGAGCAGATGAGTTGTGGTTTGTCTTTAAAAGTTCACTCTGGGGTTGGGGGTGCAGCTTAGCGGTAGAGCACTTACCTAGTATACACGAGACCTGGGGTTTGATCTTCAGCACCACCAAAAATCAAGGAAAAAAACATTAACTCTGACTGCCATGTGGAAATGGAGATAATTCAGACCATGCCCCCAGAACTCTAAGTAAGAGGTACTGATGGCTCAGACTAGGTAGCAGCAGTGGAGAAAATGAGAACTGGTCAGATTCTGGATATATCGCAAAGTAGAATGACAGAAATTACTGGTAGATTGTGAGGTAAAGAGAGAGAAGGGACTTGAAGGATGACCCCAAGGCAACTGGAAGAATGAAATCACCACTTACTGTAGGTGGGGAAACCTGAGGCATGGAAGTCAAGTGTTTGATGTTAGAAAGGTTAAAGATTGAGGTGCTTATTAGATATTCAAGTATATATGTTCCCTTGACAGTTTGCAGATACAAATATGTCCACAGAAAATATATAGCATTACTTTGTATAGCTGTAAATTTTCTATCAGCATGCATACACACATATTTTTTCAACATGCGTATGTCTCTAACTTCATCTGTAACAAGTCATCCATTGATTGAAAACACATCCTGGTCAAGCATTCCATGCCTTTGCTTGCATTTACTTCCTGGAATACTGATTGCATACTGCTGATACTGGGAGATACTGATTCAAAAGCCTGCCTGAGGTACTTGCTCTGTGAAGTCTTTAATAAACCCTTTCCCCTGATCCAATTAATCCTTGTCTTTGTTATTTTTATGCCTTCTATAGATTTTGATTGTCTCATGTCTTACACTGGTATATTCTGTGGTGTTTATGTAAGTTTGTGTCTCTTTCTGAACTCAAAAATGGAGGACCTAGTTTTGTTTTGTTTTGTTTTGTTTTGTTTTGTTTTGTTTTGTTTTGTTTTGTTTTTAGCTTAGCTTTGGCACACTGCTTCAATAAATACTTGATGCAACAAGCTTCTCTAGTTTGGCCCTATAATTCCAAGCCCTGTGAAGAAAATGGTTTGTATTAGAAAGTAAAAGGATTTGAAGATATTAATCAACAATGATTATTGCATGTATTTAGCAAACTTTACAGTTTCTTGGAAACTATTTGATGCACATAAGACAGTAAACAGCTGGTAATTGGAAATCTAAAGGCAAAAAAATTGAAGGTGAAGGGAATTCATGGGAATGTTGTCCTTAGACACATAAGTTTGTCTGCCATAGAATTTTGGTTTTTTTAAAAAAAAATTTAGTTGTAGATGGACACAGTACCTTTATTTTATTTTATTTTATTTTACTTTATTCATTTTTATTTGCTGCTGAAGGTCGAACCCAGTGCCTCATATGTGCCAGGCAATCGCTCTACCACTGAACTACAGCCTGTTTTCTTTGTAAGGCTGCTACACTTTACCAAGTCTGTAGATCACTTTTCTTTGGAAACTTGTTAAAATACAGATTTCTGAACCTTAATCATAAGCATTCTGAAATATGATTTGTGGTGATAGAGACCAAGTATTTACATTTTTAAAAATCCCCAAGTTTTGGGCTGGAGTTGCAGCTCAGTGATAGGTGCTTGCCTGGCATGTGTGAGGCACTGAGTGTGATTCTCAGCAACTGCATATAAAAAGTTTCTATCAACAACTAAGAAAATATTTTTAAAAATCTCCAAGTTTTTCTTATGTACATGTAAGTGTGAAAATAACTGAATTAGAGACTACAGTGGGTTGGAGAGCCATCAGGGATGGTAGGAAAGAACTTAGGTGACATAAGAGGTCTTAGAAGCCCTTTAATTAGTTAATAGGATAAGCAGACAATGAATGTGAAATGGAAAGAGAAGATCTAAAAACTGAATTACTTGCAAGAATCTTTTTTTTTCTTTCTTTTACAGGGGATTTATCCAAGGGCCGCACTCATGCTAGTCAAGCACTTACCACTGAGCTACATCCCCAGCCCTTTTATTTATTTTGAAACAGGGTGTTCCTAAATTGCCCAGGATGGCCCCAAACTTGCAATCCTGCCTTAGCCTTCCAAGGGATTACTGGTGTGCATTTTAACTGATTTGTAAGGCTATTTAATGTAATCTAACTCACAGATTGGGTTGTACATTTAGGGATGATTTTTAACCCTGATGTTTAACCTTTCAGCTGCTTTTCTGTTGGAACTATATAATTGTACCTATGTGTTTTCATATTTTGAAATCATTCAGTCTTAATTGTGTGTCCTAAATAAATATTCTGTACTGTTCACAATATAACTGTGTTTTACTATTTTAATCAAGTACTGATTTTGAAGGTTAAAAAAAAATTAAGTTTAAAATCGTATCATTTCTTGGTCAAGTGTGGCAGTCTGATTCAATGGCTCACAAACAAGATACCACCATTCACTTTATTCCTACTTCCACAGTTGCCCTCCAAAGACATAGGAATAAATAAGGTCATCAAAATCAAAATTGATTTGATGTACATTTCCCTGTAAGTAAAAATGGTTCTCATCTTGTGTTTTTTAGGTTTCCAGATTGTGATGAGCCATATCCTCGACTTGTGGATCTGAATTTAGTTGGAGATCCAACTGAAGGAGCCCCAGTGGCAGTGCAGAGAGATTATGGTTTTTGGTGTCCCCGAGAGTTGAAAATTGACCCTGATCTTGGTTATTCTTTTTTGCACGTGCGTGATTGTTCACCTCCTTGTCCAAATATGTACTTTAGAAGAGAAGAACTGTCATTTGCTCGCTATTTCATAGGATTGATTTCAATCATTTGCCTCTCTGCCACGTTGTTTACTTTTTTAACTTTTTTGATTGATGTCACAAGATTCCGTTATCCTGAAAGGCCTATCATATTTTATGCAGTCTGCTACATGATGGTATCATTAATTTTCTTCATTGGGTTTTTGCTTGAAGACCGAGTAGCCTGCAATGCATCTAGCCCTGCACAGTATAAGGCTTCCACAGTGACACAAGGATCTCATAATAAAGCCTGTACCATGCTTTTTATGGTACTCTATTTTTTCACAATGGCTGGCAGTGTGTGGTGGGTAATTCTTACCATCACATGGTTTTTAGCAGCTGTGCCAAAGTGGGGTAGTGAAGCCATTGAGAAGAAAGCACTGCTATTTCATGCCAGTGCATGGGGCATTCCTGGAACTCTGACTATCATCCTTTTAGCGATGAATAAAATCGAAGGTGACAATATTAGTGGCGTGTGTTTTGTTGGCCTCTACGATGTTGATGCATTGAGATATTTTGTTCTTGCTCCCCTCTGCCTGTATGTGGTAGTTGGGGTTTCTCTCCTTTTAGCTGGCATTATATCTCTGAACAGAGTTCGAATTGAGATTCCATTAGAAAAGGAGAACCAAGATAAATTAGTGAAGTTTATGATCCGGATTGGTGTTTTCAGCATTCTTTATCTGGTACCACTCTTGGTTGTAATTGGATGCTACTTTTATGAGCAAGCTTACCGTGGCATCTGGGAAACAACATGGATACAAGAACGCTGCAGAGAATATCACATTCCATGTCCATATCAGGTAAGGGAAACCTTGTTCTAAATTTCAAAATGTGTAATAGTAAAAAGAAGGCATATTATTATGAAGAGTTAATCTTAGCTGTTCCTTAAAAACTCTTCATGAGTCTTCAACTTGTACAATTTTGTTTTACTAGTGCATTTTATTTAGTTATAAAAAACAATGAGTTTCATTGTATACACTGAAATTTAAAATGGAGATAATTAACATTATATAGTATGTAATATACATGTTTGCATAGACATCTTCATTTTAAAAGATGATTTACATTTCTAAGCTGTGGGCTTTTAAGTGTTCTATTTCCATTATTGTAAAACAGGTATATGTATTGATTCTTTAGTCCAGGTTTTATTCAGGCGCCATGGTGCATTCCTATAATCCCAGGGGCTCAGGAGGCTGAGGCAGGAGTATCACAGGTTCAAAGCTAGCATCAGCAACTCAGCAAGACCCTGTCTCAAAATAAAAAATAAAAAGGGATGGGATGTGGGTCAGTGGTTGAGCACCCCTGGGTTCAATCCCCAGTACCAAAAAAAAGCAGAGGTGGATTGGGGATGTGGCTCTTCTGGGTTAAAGCCCTGGTAAAAAAAAAAAAAAAAAAATAGAAGTCCACGTTTTTAGGAGAGAAATATTGTACCAATTCTGATAAAAAGACACTGTTTTCAATGGAAATTTTACTGATGATCAGATAAGGAAGTAATTATTATAGTTCTATAAGAATAAGCATATTTTTTCTTCTTTGCATATTGAATATTTTATGATGTGTTTTTGGGTTTAAAGATTTCAGATCTTCTGTTAGTCATAGAATCATGGAATTTTAGATCTAGAAAGACCTTGAGAGTTTGTTTATTGGTATTCCCACTGTAAAGTTCTTAAACATCATCTCATTTGAAGCTTAGAAATGTGAAGTGATTTGCTCAGGCTTAGTAAGTGACCACCTGGGATTTAGTCTTAGAAGAGGTACATAGTCAAGGAAAATAGCTTTCAGGAGTTGATGCTGAGTATCCCTTCGCCTTAAATCCTTCTCTAGAACCTATGCCTCTAGCCATTATCCTCTTTTTCCCTTCTAAAACAAGCGTTCAGAGACCTCATTTGGTTCAGTACCCTCTTTTGGTTTCTCTTGGTTGTTCTCCAGGTGTCCTAGCCTCAAAGTGTACTGGCTGCCTTCCCATCTCTCCCAACCCTTATCTTTCTTCAATACCTTTTTTCAATACTTCATTAAAGTACTTATGTATTATAGATAATTTGGTTTACTTATCTTTTTCCTCTACTAGAGTGATCTTTACAAGCAAAATCTTTTTTATTTAATTTTTTTCTTTTTTTTAGTTGTCCATGGATCTTTTATTTTCTTTATTTATATGTGGCGCTGAGTATGGAACTCAGGGCCTCACACATGCCAGGCAAGTGCTGTACCACTGAGCCACAACTCCAGCCCCAAGATCTTATTTATTTATTTATGAATATGTTTTTAGGTGTTGATGGACCTTTATTTTCATTTATTTATTTATATGTGGTGCCAAGGGCCTGACACATGCTAGGCAAGCACTCTGCCACTGAGCCACAGCCCCAGCCCAATCTTTTTTTTTATTTGAATACATATTCAATAGGTTAGTAAATGATAGCCATGAGCATGTGGATGTATAGATTAAGAAGGGACATTTTAAACACATGCTAACAGTGGTACTGGGGACCCTGAGTATGGGTTAGTACACGGTCAGTGCTTACATTCAGTGACTGAGAACGCCAACTTCCCATTTCCTTTGTGGTACAAACCCTGTACAAATTATATTTTTATCATTTAATAATTATTAGCTATGAGTTTTTAAAATAAACCAACTCATTATTTAGAGACCAGGAAAAAATGAATAATTGAAATTCAATTAAATTTCTTGGCAGAGTTGCTTACTAAAAACTCATTGACTTCAGACCTAAAAATAAGTAATCAAAATTTGCTTCAACTGAGAGAGAAAGATGGTTAAATTACATCAAATGCTTCCCCAAACAAGTTGTCTAGGATTCAAAATGTATTATCTTAGGGATAATGAAGAAATAATATTTGATTATGAAATAATCTTTAAAAATACCAAACCTTGCCGAGCATGGTGGTGCACACCTGTAATCCCAGCGACTAAGGAAGCAGAGGCAGGAGGATCACAAGTTCCAGTCCAGCTTGGGCAACTTAGCTAGCAAGACCCTGTGTCAAAACAAAAACAAACCTTAGACATATAAATTAGTAAAATTAGAGTAGGCAGGATTTGCTCTTCTTGAGACATTCCTAAAATTATTTTAGCATCTTTAGAACCAGTTTGAGCCACACAGACAAGTATGTATGTGTGTTTTTCTGTATAGTCATAGGTTTAAAATGTCTTTTAATGAAATATTTCCAGCATATGAAAGAATAGAGAATGATAATAATGAAGGTATTAAGCTGTAAGCTCAAGAGCAGGAATCTTAGCTTCATGTCTTATTTTCATGATTTGTTAGTTTTTTAACCTTGAGCAAACTTCACTTCTCTCTGCTTCAGTTTTTCATCTGTAAAATGAGGATAGTAATAGCATCTACCTCCTGGGGTTATTTTTTGTTTTCTTGTCTTCTACTGGGTTATTTTTCGTAATAGAAAAATAACTTAGACATGTGCCTGCCATATAGTCAGTGCTTGGATGTTAGCTCTATTCTTTCTCTCTTCTGTTGTTGAGGTGTGTGTGTGTGTGTGTGTGTGTGTGAGAGAGAGAGAGAGAGAGAGAGAGAGATGTGATATATGTGAATACCAAGCTTTAACTTCAGAATTTTTGAAGAAATATTACAGATTTAGCTAAAGCTTCCTGTATACCCTTCCCTATTACTCCTTTGGGGGGTGGGTACTGGGGATTGAATTTAGGAGCACTCAGCCACTGAGTCACATCACCAGCCCTGTTTTGCATTTTATTTAGAGACAGCATCTCACTGAGTTGGTTAGTATCTCACTGAGTTGCTTAGTGCCTCCAGGTAGCCGAGGCTGGCTTTGAACTCCGGATCCTCCTGTCTCAGCCTCCTGAGCTCCTGGGATTACAGGCATGTGCTACCTTGCCCAGCTCCTCCTATTCTTACTCCCTACTTGGAGTGAGCCATCACCCTAAAGTATATCATTTCCTTGAAAGTCTATACAATTAGAAATATGTATATAGGTCTAAAATTGTTTTACATAGTATATAAATGATATATGTATATTTTTAACTCAACATTTTGTTTTTGAGATATAATTATGTTAGTACCACAACTCTAGTTTTTTGTTTTTTGTGGTTTTTTTTGGTACCAGGGATTGAACCCAGGGATACTTAACCACTCAGCCACATTCCCAGCCCTTTTTCATTTTTTATTTTGAGATGGGGTCTTGCTAAGTTGCTAACAGCCTTGCTAGATTGCTGAGGCTGACTTCAAATTTGTGATTCTCCTGCCTCAGCTTCCCAAGCTACTGGAATTACAGGCATGTGTCTAGTTCATTTTTTTTAAATGTCTTTCCTTTTAAGGAAGTTCGTATTATAATATATTTGAAATATATAGAACTATAGAAAAATAAATACCCATGTACTGATAACCCAGCTCTCTTCAAGTCTTAACATTATGTCAAATACATCTATTAGCTGTGTGTCCATCTATGGAATGTCTATGTCTATTCATGAGTGAAAGATATATTTGATGATTCCTCTGTTCTCCTAAATGTTTTTATGCCCTTATTAAATATTTATGTCCATAAAACTTGCTGTTTTTTAAGTTTTAAAAATACATGTAAGTGAGATCATTCTGTATTTTTTTTGGGGGGGGGTGACTACTGGGGATTGAACTCAGGGACACTTGACCACTGAGCCACATCCCTAGACCTATTTTTTATTTTATTTAGAGACAGGGACTCACCAAGTTGCTTAGTGCCTCGCTTTTGCTGAGGCTGGCTTTGAACTCTCAATCCTCCTGCCTCAACCTTCCGAGCTGCTGGGATTACAGGCGTGTGCCAGCTCACCAGTTTGTATCTTGCTTTTTTTCCACTCAAGTTTGTTTTTGAGACTATACTTCAATATGTGTACTGCTCATTTGTTCATTTTAGCTGCAGTAGTGTATTCTTATATAAATGTACTACAATTCGCTCATTTTTTCTATTAATGGATATATAGTAACTTAATTTTTCTGCTCTTATAAACCATTTTGCAACAAAATTCTTAACTATATTCATCTATCTTGCACATGCGTAAAAGTTTCCATGGGGTGTTTACCGAAAGTGGAATTGTTGCATTGTAAGATAATAGCATCTTCAACTCAAGTGGTTACTTCATTTATTTTCTCTCCAGGAGCTTGAACTTCCCTTTTCTCCCCATCCTGATGTTCTTAGGCTTTGAAGTTTTTGCAAGCCTTTGAAATGGATCTCAGTGATTTAGCAATTGGCATTTCTAGTATTAGTAATAAGATTAAGTAGGTTTTCATATGTTTTTTGGCCATTTGGAATTTCTCTTCTGTGATTTGCCATTGATTAACTTTGTCCATTGCTCTGTTAGTTTATTTCCTTTCTATTGTTTACATATTCTTTGTCAGTTGTTTGCATTGCAGATCTCTTCTGCTCTCTAGCTCGCCTTTTTACTGTTTTTGTGCTTTCTTTGTCTTTTGTGTTTTAAAACGGCTGCCCTTAAAGTCATAAAATTTCTGCCATGTTGTTTTTAGCAGTTTTTACAATATACTTTTTGATTCATTTCTCTAATCCCTTGATATTTATTTTTGTCTGTTATAGGGAACATAATTTCATTTTTCCAGAAAAGTAAGCAGTGTGTTTTCTGCACAATTTGTCAGATAACCCATGTGAATTACAACACAACCTCTGTCAGCTGCAGTTTCATTTTTAGGTGCTTTTGATCCATTGGTCCATTTGTTTGTGTTTTGATTCTACATTTCCCCTACTCTGTTCTTCAAGATTATTTTAGCTACTTTTGGCACTTTTCTAGTTGAATTTTAGAAGGAATTTTTTATGAAAAAAATGTGATTTTGATTAAAATTGTTTTTTATTTATAAATGAATTGGGAAAATAGCTGTCTTTGTAGTATTGAATATTAATATTTTTTATTTATGTTCTTGTTCATTTGTTCCTGAGTACCTTATTGTTACAATTGTAACACTAGTTACATTTTCTAAATTGATTATTGCTGGTGTGCAAGGATGCCACTGTTTGCTTTTATATTTTTATCTTATATTGTACATCTGCTGAATTTATTAGTTCCAATTATGTATAGATTCTTAGATATTCTTTGTAGAAATCTTTTTATTTTTATTATTATTTTTTTTTAGTTGTAGCAGGACACAACACCTTCATTCTACTTACTCATTTTTACATGGTGCTGAGAGTCAAACCCAGTGCCTCACCCAGGCTAGGCAAGCACTCTGCCACTGAGCCACAACCCCAGCCCCTCTTTGTAGAAATCTTGTCTGCAAATAAGGACAGATTTGTCACTTGCTGTTTTTCTAATTTGTATATAAGAACTGTATGTTCTTTGAAAGATCTGGCACATCTTCCTATAAAACTGTGGAACTGTCCTGCTATCTTTGAGGAAGAGGAGAGGTGTGAAAGATAGTTTTTAGTAGTGGTTTTATTGAGGACTTTTTCTTCTTCTTGAGGAACTTACTGTAATTTGTGTTTTCCTGGAGAAGTATTTCATCTCACTTTACAAATACATTGTCATAAGTTTGTACATTTTTTTTGCCCCTCTTGTATGTATATTTTCTTTTCCCCCTTGATCAATCTTGATAAAGGTTATCTTTTTAGTTCAATTATTTGTTTTTATTTCATTCTTACTACTTTCTTTAGAACTACTTTGTTTTTCTACATTCTTGAATTGAAAGCTTAACTCATTTATTGTATTTCCTAATTTTAAAAATGCATTTGATAGCTAACTTGAAATTTAACCAAAAAAATCACTACTAAGTGGGTGGTCACTAATTCTATTTCCCATATTTGACTCCAGGCAACTCTGATTTTCTTTCTTTCTTTTTTTTTTTCTTTTTTTGTGGGGGGGCAAGTACTGGGGATTGAACTCAAGGGCACTTGACCACTGAGCCACACCCTAGCCCTATTTTATGTTTTATTTAGAGACAGGGTCTCACTGAGTTGTTTAGTGCCTCGCTTTTTGCTGAGGCTGGCTTTGAACTCAAGATCCTCCTGCCTCAGCCTCCCAAGCCGCTGGGATTATGGGTGTGCACCCGGCTTCTCTCTCTCTTTCTTTCTCTTTCTTTCTTTCTTTTTCTTTTTCTGTTTTTTTTTTTTTTTTTTTGTGGGTGTATGTGTGAACTTTTTGTTCAAGTTAGAGACTCTCTTGACTTTTTTTCCTTTCAGAGAAAGGTTTTCTGAAACTTGATGCAAGGGGACATTTTTCACACTAACACCCATGGTTAATAACACTTGGATACTTACATTTTTCTAATCCCTCCAGAATTAGTATTAAGCTTTCTCTTCAGCATAATAGTCGAGAGGTTGTTTGGAAAGTGGGTGCATGTATGTCTGTTCAAAAAAAGATAAAAGTGCTATATTATTTCTATATTATTTATATGAACTTCATTGTGTGCGAAATCTGTGATCTTATTTGATAACCACAATAGCCTCATGAAATTTATAGTACAAGTTCATTCCTCCCTCCCATAAAGCATTTGAAGCAGAACGAAATCATGTGGCTTGCCCAGAGTCACAATTGCTGGGGGGAGTCGGTAAATTATGGCCTACTCAAACTGTAGCCCACTTGTTTGCTTGCTTTTATTGTAATCTTACATGTACGCGTGTGGGTGTATAAATATATTTCATAAAGTTTACCACTTCAATATGTATAGTTAATTGTGCAACCATCACCACTATCCATCTCCAGAAGCTTTTTCATCTTCCTAAGTGGATACCAATTGTTAAACAATAATTCTCCGTTCCTCCTTCCCACAACCCCTCGCAACCTCCATTCTACCGTCTGTTTCTAGGAATTTGACTACTCTAGGGACCTCAAATAAGTGGAATTATGTAATATTTATCCTACTTCATGCTTTTTGAATATTCAAATATTAATACATTATATTTTCATTCAAAATTTTATTTTACAGAAATATTTTTAGACTTGTGAATAGAGAAACAGTGATACTAAGTTCCCATTTTGAAGTAATGGCTATGCATAATTGAATGAGATTAGATATTATTGAGCATGCCTAAAAAACACGGAAGATCTGATGATAATTCCTAGTGAGAACACTAGGTATATCCAAGTGTATTAAGCAATGATGGGGTCAATTCTTGGGAGACTTAGAGGAAATAATATTTGAATTGTATTTTATTAAAAATAGGAAGATTGCTTTATAGTCATTTTATATTACAGAAACTTTCAACTGTCTGAAAAACCAATGTGTAAAACTTGGTTTATCACATTGTTTCAAAATACCAATTGGGTTTAATGCACATTGCATATATGTATGAACTGGTTATCAAGCATTTTAATATCTTTATATGAATTTAATATGAATGTTCTTACCCAAGACAGAATTTCACTACATAGATTTAAAAATACTTCATGCTAATTGTTTTTGGCAAAAATGCTAATTTTAAAATGTCTATTAAATGATAACTTGAAAAAGTACTATGTGTGCCTAAATTCAGAATTAATTATGTAATACATCCCAAGTAGTCAATGTAATGTTTATTTCGCAATTTAAAAATAGTGAAGTTTATTCCTAGAATTTTTTTTATCATGTGTATTTTTAAACGTTAGTAATTTTCCAGATAACTTGGGGGGATTGCCCTTTAATAATTCCTTCTATTTAGTGCCTTCTAAGAGACTCAAAGCATTTTATGAATTAAAATTCTCAAAGATTATGGGTACTTCTATACTAGTTTTGCATCTAGTATAACATTGGTTAAAAACTGGGTGTGCGGGTTGGGGGTGTAGCTCAGTAGTAGAGTACTTGCCTGGCATGTACTTTACCCAGCACTCCTGCCCCCCACTCTCCCCCCACACAAATGATATGAAAACTGGGTTTGAAGTGAGACAGTCTGGGTTTATATCCTGGCTTTACCATTTCTTCATATAAAACACAGGAAATAACGTTAAAGTAGTATTTACCTCATGAGTGGCTATGAAGATTAATGTAAATTTAAATCTTTTATGGAGTGCTGTGCACAAAGCAAAATTTCAATATGAATTTATGTTGTTACAATACATAATTCTTGAGTATTGAGTATCAGAATCATTTTTGTTTTTAATTTTAAATGTTGATTTTCAAAAGCACACATTTCTTTTCCTAAAAGACACTTCCATTTTTCATCTTTCAGGCATGTAATCCAGTGCAATATGTCCCAAGGAATTTTGACACTATAATTTCTGTTTTAACAAAAGAAATATGTCACCATAGTGTAAGCAGCTTAGCTAAGTCTATCAAATTCACATTAGAGCCATTTGTAGATTTCTAAAATTAAAAAATTATTTTTATAGGAAAACAAACATTATTTTATTCTTCCAGCTACACAAGACAACCCATCTGTTTATCTTCTCTTGATTCAGAAAAATACAAAAATAGCAGAATAACATTAAGTCTAATTTGTTATGATTTTAGCTTCATTTTCTGATAAGATGATTTCCCTTTACCAGGCATTTTCAAAAGGAATTAGCATTATTTATCAAGGACCATATGGGAAATGGGTATGTTTTATGCTTCCATCATTAAAGACAGTGAATAAGTCTTTTTTATAAATATATTAGTATTACTAACAGGGGTTGTTTTTGTTTTTGTTTTGACTACTAGTCTTTAAAGTGGTAAACATCTTGCCTATAATGTTCTCAGACCAAATTAATTTCTCCTCAAAATTCTTTAGTTTCATATAGTTTAGGAAAGAAAAATTCCCTGAAAAAATATTCAAAATCTTGTTTTATAGGAAAATATCATAGAATGTTATCTTACAGAAATGTAGAATTTTGTTTGTTTGTTTGTTTGTTTGTTTTGCAGTGCTGGGGATTGAACCCACAGCCTGTGCTTCCAAGGCAAGCATTCTACCAACTGAGCTATATCCCCAGCTAGAAATGTAGAATATTATAGACATTTATACTATAAATACATAGACTAAGCGTATACTATATACTATAGACTATTACCACTATAAAAGGTAGAAAAATGACCCTGACAAATGACACTTTCAGATAAATATTAAAACATACAAGTTGCTATTACTCTGGCCTGTTAAATAGAATAGCCTAAGCTGTGAATTAATTTTATACATCAAAAGAAAAAATGTAAGCCAATATTCAATTTTAGTTAATGATATAGATGCTTAAGTGTTTATGAGGAAGTATACTAATACCTGAGAATATAGTTTGAAATCCCTCAGAAATTAAGATGTATTGATGGAATAATGAATCTATGGATAGATATGTGATAAGGAAAATGTAGTAAGATGCTGATGCATTCTAGGAGATGAGATTATGGGTAGTCACTGTGAAAGTCTTACAACTTTGCCCTTCATTTGAAAATTTTCATAATAAAATGTTTAGGAAGAAAAAAACACTTAGCGAAAACACCTTAAAGAATACAGTATTGATCATACTCTATAGCTGAAAATACAAAGTTGGTAAGTACAAAGATTAATTTAGAACAGCATATGTACTTAATTACAGCTTCTTGTGAAAATTCTTCATAGTCAAGTTAAAAATATTTCTATATATTGAGCAGGAAAAACTTACCTCAGGTCCTAAAGTTAAAAGCATCCAGATAGTCACTTTAACAATTTTTCAGACAAGTATCTTATCATCTTTACCCTAAAATAAAATGCAGCATTTCATCCCAAAAGATAACTATGTAAGAAGTAAAAATAAATGATGTTTTAAAAATATCACCAAATACAGTACTTTGCATGCAAATACATGCAAATACACATTCTTGTGTGAACATTACAGTTATGTTTTTGCATGCTTGAGGGAAAGAGAAAGGTCGCTGCTGTTCTGAAGCCCCTCTGCTTTTTGCTTATATGCTGTTCATTTGAAAGGATTGTATCTGTGTAGAGGGCTTTGCCTTGCCCTTTTTAGTACAAGACAGGCCAATTGGCTTACTGTAGAAATCTTTATCCCACTTTTGGTCTTGGCCCTTTCTGATGCTTATCACTTGTACTGTAATTGGAGAAAGTGAGTGAAGATCTTAAAATAATTAGCCTTTCCCTTAAGGCTTAAAGCAGGAATCTTTATAAGCTCCCTTCTGCCTCTTTTCTCCCAGTTTTCTCCTTAATTACAGCAGTCTTTTCAATAGAAGGGACAAACATCAAGGGAAAAAGAGGAGGAGAATTTTTAGTTTTCTCCTAATTCTTTTCATTTTATTCCCTCCTCCTACAAAATGTCCATCTGTTGGTACAGTGACTTACTTTCTCTGACTACTCAGTTTCATTCACCTATATCAGAGTACCTTCTTCCTAGAGGTAGAGCCAAGAAGTGAGACTTGAGCTCCTACCAAGATCAGAGTACCATAAACAGTTACCAAACATACTCAAAATAACTGGCTGATTAACTGGCTTGCTAGTTAGAATGAACTTCCCACGCTCTCTATAATATAAACTTGTGTGAAACACTTGTTGCATGCCTGAACTGGGTGGCTGTTTTCTGGAATATATGCTCGCTTCTCTTTCTACCAATAGAGTGTATATATTAATAGTGAATTGACTGTTTATTTTAAAACCAGTTTCACATTTCTGTGTGTCACCAAAATATAAAATTGAATTAAATGTTAAACCAATGCAATGTAGTTGAAAAAGAAAGCAGTATTTCATGAAAACTAAATTAATTGCTTTGGAAAGACTTGATAAAGGCAAATTGTTTAGGACAAAAGGTTGAAGTTGGAATAAGATAAACTGTCAAAGATTAGGTGGAGGAGATTGTAAAAATCTAAAGTTTTGCACTTAAATTGCTTATTAAAGTTTGAGTTCTTTCTTCATTGTAACAAACTTGAAATCATGAATGATGAATAAGCTTTTAGCACATAAGAAGATACTGGAATACAAATTAGCAAATGCTATTCTTTGGTTATTGAAGGTCTCTCAAAGGAGTTAGTTATGTTAAGCCCTTGGTCGACAGCCTCTGACCCTCTTGGTACCTGGTGGGGCCCAGTGGAAGGAAGTTAGGTCATTGGAGGTGTGCCCCTGAAGGCGATGTTGGGACGCTGGCCCTCTTCTCTCATAGGGTAAACATGTGTTCCCTCCACTCTGTGTTCCCACCGTGATGTACTGTGCTCCCACAGGCCCAAAGCAACAGGGCCAAGCAACCATGAAATGAAACCATGAGCCAAAATAAGCCTGTCCTTCTTTTAAGTGATTGACTAAGATATTTTGTAACAGTAACAGAAAGCTAACTAACAAATACATGCTTGAATGTAAATGCCATTAAGAAAAGGCTTAGCCAGGCATGGTGGTGCACACCTGTAATCCCAGAGACTCAGGAAGATCTCAAGTTTGAGGCCAGCCTCACCCACTTAGCAAGGCCCTAAGCAACTTACCAAGACCTCATCTCAAAATTAAAAAGTAGCTCAGGAGTAGAATGAGTACCCCTGGGTTCAGTCCCCAGTACCAAAAAAGAAAAAGAAAAAAGAAAGAAAAGACTTAGACTTTGTCAGATAATTAACTGTTAACTAACTTTTAATTTAAATCATGTACTAATTTTTGTGATTTTTTTTTTTTTTGAGTACCTGACTTGTTTTTTAAACTAACTACCTGCTCAATCAATCTCTTTATCTCCTTAGAGGAATCACACACACATATCTGTATTCCATCAATGAGTTGGTAGGCTGTTAAGGTCCTTGACTTCACTAATATTTTGTAAATTTGCTAACGAAAGAGCTTAGAAGTTTACCAAAGCAGAAGTTAGAAGGATAACAAACACTCAGGTGTCTCCTGGCAGTGTGATTTCTGACAGTATCTTTGTAAAGCAGTTAAGGTCTGAACCAGTACAGTCTGGGAAAGACACACTTTCAGACATCACAAAAGCCTTCATGATTTAGGGGAAGATTTCCAAAGATTCCCCACTTCAAAAATAATTATGACTTGGAGCCAGCAATGTAAGGAGGTAGGACTGGGTCAGTCAGATGCTCTCAGGCAGATTGGAGTGGAAGGATCTCTTAAGTGCAGCTGCTGTTGGCAGAAGTTGAGACTTGCTTCAACTGGAAGTCAGGAAAGGGAGCCAGAACTCCTTTGCTGTCCTAGATCACCAGGTTCAGAGACTAAAGTGTTTGCAGGTCATTTTCCTGCTACCAGTCAGCAGAAGCAAATTCTTCTGCAGGATTCCCACTGATTTTCCAAAGAAACATCTCACAGTATAATTCCATTATGAAAACAGAATTCTCTTGAGAGTGTAACAACATCAGACTTGGATCAGAATTCCAGATACTGAAATTGGCAAATACTGAATAATGATGAATACATTCTTTTTAGAAATAATAGATACAGTCATAACAATTACCAACCTATAAGAAATTACTTGGAGTAGATAAGACAGTTCTGTTATTGTTTTGTACCAGGGATTGATCCTAGTGGCACTTAATCACTGGGCCACATCCCCAACTCTTTTTTTAAAAAAATTTAGAGACAGTTTTGCCAAGTTGCTTAAGGCCTCGCTAAATTGCTGAGGCAGGCTTTGAACTTACAATCCTCCTGCCTCAACCTTCTGAGCCACTGGGATTACAGGCATGTGCCACAATGAGATTTCTGGAAACAATTTTTGAAATAGAAACTCCACTGTGAATTGTTGAAATATAAAACAGGCCTGGGGCTGGAGTTGTGGCTCAGTGGTAGAGCACTTGCCTGGCATGTGTGAGGCCCTGGGTTTGCTGGCCAGCACCACATATAAAAAAAGATCTATTGACAACTAAAAGCAATAAATAAATAAATAGATGATTGATATAGATAGGTGAAAGAAAGAAAGAAAGAAAGAAAGAAAGAAAGAAAGAAAGAAAGAAAGAAAGAAAGAAAGAAAGAACGAACGAACGAACGAACAGGCCTGGAATGGTGGCAGGCACCTTTAATTCTAGTAGCTAGGGAGGCTGAGACAGGAGAATCCCAAGTTCAAGACCAGCCTCAGCAACTTAGGTCCTAAGCACCTTAATGACACCCTGTCTCAAAATTTAAAAAAAAGGTGGGGATGTGGCTCAGTGGGTGAAGCACCCCTGGGTTAAATCTCCAGTACCAAAAAAAAAAAAAAAAAAAAAATTGAAAACTAGATGAAGAGAAATTTAGTGACCTAGTTTACATAGGTGAAAAAAGGACAAGAAAAAATTGAAAGTGATGTTAAGAGACATGGACAATAAAAAAAGAAGGCCTAATAGTTTAATCAGAGTGAGGGGAAAACAAAGTGTAAGGGAGACAATATTTAAAGAGAAAAAAATGGCTGCAAATTTTCTAAAACTGCTAAACATGTGAGTCTGTCAGTAAAGGAGGTACTATATTCCCCTCGCAGCAGAATGACCACTGACTTAACAACAATGAAAACCAGAAGGCAGTATTATAATATCTTTAAAATGTTGAAAAACACTTTTTTTTTCCTTTTTAAAATGTTGATTCATGGGGGCTGGGGTTGTGGCTCAGTAGTAGAGCACTTGCCTAGCATGTGTGAGGCACTGGGTTCGATCTTCAGCACCGCATATAAATAAATGAATAAAATAAAGGCCCATCAACAATTAAAAAAATTTTTAAAAAATGTTGATTCATTGTACACAAATGGGGTACAGCTATTATTTCTCTGGTTGTACACGAAGTGGTGTCACATCATTTGCGTAATCACACATGTACATAGGGTAATGATGTTTCTCATTCTGTTATTTTTCCTTGCTCCACCTCCTCCCCACCCCTCGTTTTCCTCTATACAATCCATCCTTCCTCCATTCTTGCCTCCGTCCCACCCCCTATTATTGTATCCACTTATCAGAGAGATCATTCAGTCTTTGGTTTTTTGGGATTGGCTTATTTCACTTAGCATGATATTCTCCAACTCCATCCATTTACTTGCAAATGCCACAATTTTATTCTTTATGACTGAATAATATATCATTGTGTATATATACCACAGTTTCTTTATCCATTCATCAATTGAAGGGCATCTAGGTTGGTTCCACAGTCTAGCTATTGTGAATTGAAGTGCTATAAACATTGATGTGGCTGCATCACTGTAGTAATCTGATTTTAAGTCCTTTGGGTATAGGCCAAGGAGTGGGATAGCAGGGTCAAATCGTGGTTCTATTCCAAGTTTTCTGAGGAATCTCCACACTGCTTTCCAGAGTGGCTGCACCAATTTGCAATACCACCAGCAATGTATGAGTGTACCTTTTTCCCCGAATTCTTGCCGACACTTATTGTTGCTTGTATTCTTGATAATATACATTCTAATTGGGGTGAGATGAAATCTTAGGGTAGTTTTGATTTGCATTTTTCTTACTACTAGAGATGTCGAACAGTTTTTCATGTATCTGTTGATTGCTTGTAGATCATCTGTGAAGTGTCTGCTCATTTCCTTAGCCCATTTATTGATTGGGTTGTTTATATTTTTGGTGTAATGTTTTTTGAGTTCTTTATAGATTCTGGAGATTAGCGCTCTATCTTAGGTGTGTGTGGCAAAGATTTTCTCCCACTGTAGGCTCTCTCTTCACATTGTTGATTATTTCCTTTGCTGAGAAAAAGCTTGTTTGAATCTATCCCAATTATTGATTCCTGCTTTTATTTCATGTTCTCTGCTTCTGAACTACACCCCCAACCCTTATGTGCTATTCTTTCTTTCTTTCTTCTTCTTTTTTTTTTTTTTTTTTTTTTTTTTTTTTTTTG
>JAJEJO010000590.1:1438291-1502791 GCA_020662805.1 Glaucomys volans | reverse complement strand
ATTCTTTTTTTTTTTTTTTTGAACCAGGGATTGAACTCAGAGACACTCGGCCCCTGAGCCACATCCCCAGCCCAATTTTGTATTTTATTTAGAGACAGGGTCTCACTGAGTTGCTAAGGGCCTCGCTAAGTTGCTGAGGCTGGCTTTGAACTCGTGATCCCCCTGACTCAGCCTCCCAAGTCGCTTGGATTACAGGCAATGTTTTATTCTTAATGAAAAGTTCAGAGAACTTTCCTGGCCATGGCTTAATACTTGAAAAGACAAATATTTTTTGGTGAATATGATTGATAGAACCTTGTGTGCTTTCTGAAAAGCAAATACGATATTCATGGAATTAAGGAGTGGGGTTGTGCTATTTTTCCAAAAATGAAAAGTTTTATTTTTTTAGGTATATAAAAATGTGTGTAACATTTTTTTAAAATTTGTAAATCATGAGTTTGCCAAAAAATTGAGTTTTAAATAGCTCATTTCTGAACACAGTCTAATCCCTAAATTGTTTTTATGAGGTTAAGGATGTGATCTGTTATAGCAGTGCTTGGCACAGCAAAGCCTTGTTCTATATTTAATAACAAACTAATATCTTTACTTTTTAAAAATTATTCTTTGGTTCATGTTTGGACAAGAGAATGAAACTTTTTAATATTTTGTTTTAGTTGTAAGTGCACACAATACCTTTATTTTATTTTTATGTGCTATTGAGGATCGAACCCAGGGCCTCACACATACTAGGCAAGTGCTCTATCCTTGCGCCCCAGCCCCAGCCCGAGAATGAAACTTTCAAAAATGATTACCTTTCATGTGATTTGCTTTGTGAGGAAAGAACAGCTTTTTTTTTTTTTTTTTTTTTTTGTGGTGCTGGGGATTGAACCCAGGGCCTTGTGCTTGCAAGGCAGGCACTCTACCAACTGCCCCAAAACAACTTATTTTTTAATCCAAGAAAGGTTATAATTTTCATATTTGTGTGATCATCATTATACTGTGAACAAAGACTAGTGTGTTTTGTGTGTGTGTGTTTAATGTTTTTGGTGGTTTGGGGGATTAAATCCAGTACCTACTGCATTCTAGGCAAGCATCTACCACTGAGCTACACCCCCAACCCTAGATTAGCATTCTTTATGCACATCAAGTTTACACATAAATTTTATAGTGTTGAATTTGTTTCCCACTCATTGCACCCATTATTGTACATAGTGGGTGGGTACAGTATTGTGCATAGTTCATTTTCCCATTTTCTAGTTATCTCTCATTGTAAGACTTAAAGTGACATCAGAGCAATTATCACCCCCCACCCCAGGTATAATTTGAATGAAAGTTCAAGATGATTCTTTTGCTTAATTCAATACTTCTGAAGAAGAGAAATTTTCTATTTGATTACACTACAAAGCAAAAGAATGATAGAAGAGAATTGAGATAACTATTATTCCTGTTTTCATCTTTAAGCTCTTGAGTAAATTTTGACTTCAAGCCTTTTTGTACCTAATTTGTGAGTTTTCTGTAAGGTTAATAACAGTTACAGTAGATCCAGATGTAACAATAAGTTTTAAGATAATAGTAGTCTGTGGTTACTTTTCAGAGCACTGAGATTCTGTCCCACCAAATTCCTTCTGAATCAAGCAAGCTCTGTGTTATTTCCTTTCATTTTATTCATCAACCTAATTTTTCATCTCTTCACTACCTACTCTCTCATTTGGGTGATTTTGTGTCCTAGAATAATGGGATAAAATTTGTTCTTTAAATTTTATTTTTTAATTAAAGGTTAATGTTGAGTTATACAGATCATTAGTGAAGTTAATTAGAATCTAAATTGTTTAATGTTCTTCATTGCCATTAGTCACTTTTAAATTTTTAAGAAAGAATTCTTTTAAGACAATAGTCTCTGTATTTAGAGGGAAAATGAGATTATTTGTAAAGTACTTGAAATGGGGTTTGTATCAATTTCATTCTGATGATTGAAGGAAAATCTGGGAATTAAAATTCTAGTTTATTTTACTTATTTTTCACATCAAATAAATTGATGTGCCAAGGATGGAAGGATTATAAACTTAGAGAAGAAAAGATAGACATAAATACAGGTGAAGGAGGGAATCACCAGCTCTGTATTTACCCTGTCTAGTGCTACTTTAAAACACTGCTGCCCTAGGAGGAACAGGTAGGAGCCTTGACCCATCTCTCTCTCTTCTTTTTAAAAGGCATTATACATGTTTCTGATGCACATACATGTGTGTATATTCAGTATATTGAATTCTAGTAGATCTTTTAATAAATAATACTAACAAACTCCTTGGATACACTTCCATCATCACATCTCCTGTTTAAACTACTATCAAACTTGGTATTTTTGTGTATTTGCTTATACATTTATTCACATACATCTTCCTAAATAACATATATTATTAGTTTAAGTTATTTAAAAACTTTATAGTGTCAGATCTATGTATTTTCTGCAGCTGCCTTTGCCACTCATGTTTGTGGGATCTCTCTGTGGTGATGTGTGTTCATCGCTTTCCTTCCTGTTCAGCATTCTGTTGCATGAATGTCACACTCATGTTTGTTTTGTTCCTAATGAGTGTTTAGGTGTTTTCTTGTTTTTCACCTATTTTAAATGCTGCTGTGAGTATTCTTACACATCCATGTGAATTTCTCTGAAGTTTTAACTTAAAACTGGAATGTTATGAGGTATGTGAATATTTAGCTTTATATTGCGAATTGTTTCCAGAGTGGTTGTACCAGTTTAGAATCCCACATGAAAGTCCAAAAAGGTATTATTGTTCCACATTGTCACCATCACTTGGTATTTTAATTTTGCCAGTCTTATTGGCAATAATCATCATTGCTACTGTAGTTTGCATTTCCTTGATGACTAGTGAGAGTCAACTTCTTTTCTTATGTTTTTTAACTATTCAGATTTCTTCTGAGAATTGCTTGTTTATTCACACACAAATATATAAATATATTCTATGCTATAATTCTGTTTTATTCATTACAGATTATCATCTACTTGGGCTTTTCATGTTTCAGTGGTATCCTTTAATAAGCAGAAGTTTACATTTTTAATGTATATATTATTTTTCATCTTTTTCTTTAATTATTTAGTATCTTATTTAAGAAATCTGTACCCCAAGGACATAAAAACATTCTCCTGGGCTGGGGATATAGCTCAGTTGGTAGAGTGCTTGCCTCACAAGCACAAGGCCCTGGGTCAATCCCCAGCACAACAACAACAACAACAACAAAAATTCTCCTCTGTTTTCTTTTAGTGGTTTTAAAAAATTTTTCCTTTTAGGTTTAGGTTTTCAATCTATAGTATTTATTTTTATATCTGATATAAGGAAAGATGCCAGTTTTAAAAATATGTAGCTATCAAGTGAACACTGCTTACTGATTAGTCCATCCTTTCACCATTTCTAATGCTGCCTCTGACATCTATCCAGTTTCCAGAGGTGAAGCTCATTTTGCTATTTCTTCCATAGTCTGTTTCCCTATCTCTGTGCTACACTGTCTTAATTACTATCACATTATAATAGGCCTTTATATCTGATAGAACAAGTAGGTGATTTTCCAAAGCATAATAAATATAAAGTGTGATGGCTACATGCCTTGTAATTCCGGGTACTGAGAAGACTGAGGCAGGAAGATTGTGAGTTTGAGGCCAACCTGGGCAACCTAGCAAGACCCTGTCTCAATAAAAAATACAAGGGGCTGGGGATGTAGCTCAGTGGTAGAATGCTTGCCTAGCATGCACAAGGTTCAATTCCAGTAACCATGCAAAAAAATAAAAAAGGTGTAATGTGATTAAAAATGCACAAAAGTTGGAATCAAAAGGCTCTATTCAAGAATTGACACTTATACATTGTATGACAGACTCAGTGTGAGCCTGATCAATAGTTCATTTTTTTTTGTGGGTTTTAGATGACCACAGGCTTGATATAAGTCAACATTTTGTAATGAATTTATTTTAAAAAGAAAAGCAAACCTAATGTAATACGTGTCTGCACTAGTAAAGTTTAGATTCCACTTGATAAGGAAAGAAGCTTACAACTTGTGCCAACCTGATTCAAAGCCAAGGTCTTAGAAGCAAGAATTGAACTTAGGCCACCAAATAACCATAAGTATGCCTTAGGTGGTTTTCTTTTTATTCTAGGCTTTTTTCCTCTCTTAGCGTGAGCAAATTTTTGTGTTTTAATTAAAAAGAATATAAGCCCCAGAGTCTTTGTTGGATTATGGATCTAAATAGGAAAAAGCAAATGTGGATCAATGTTTTTCATATGATGGTTGAAAAAAATCATATTGCAGTTATATCAGTGGTGTTAGTGGAGATCAGCTGTTCAGAGGATAGTGATTGTAGTCTGTAATAGCCAGCTGGGCTGTTGTGGGAGAAGGACGGTAATTGAGACAGAGCTTATGGTAGACTTTGAGGTCTCTTCTTTGCTTGGAATTATTCATTTCCCAGGCAATAGGTCAAAGAAATATGTCAGGTGAGTTTTTTCAATTACTAAGATTATATTTTGTGACATTAGGAGGAATATGTTTTCAGGGATATGTATAAAAGAAATAATATTTTTATTATTTCTCGTTTGTCCATTTTAATATATAAGGAACTGATTTATTTTGTGAATATTTTGAAATCTGTAGACATGTAGTTCATTATAAAGTAAAAACTGAATATTGTATTTCTTTTCCTTTATTCAAATATTTTTATTTAATAGGCTTGCCCTTTTAGCCAGTAGTTAGTATTTATCCTGTTTTCTCAACTATCTCGATATTTTTGTGTTCTCTGTGTGATTTATAACCAGATAATATAATACATTCTCCTAACTCTTTCTTCATTTACAAGGGGATTGAACCCAGAACACTCTATCACTGAGCTACATTCCCAACCATTTTTATTTTTTATTTTGAGACAGAATCTCACCAAGTTGCTGAGACTGGCTTTGAACTTGCAATCTTCCTGCCTCACCCTCCTGAGTGTCTGGGATGTGTGTGTGGTGCTGGGTGTTGAACCAGAGCCTCTAACATGCTAGATAGGCACTCAGACTGCTTTCTTTATAGGTGGCATGGCCATTGGCCCTCATCCCCCAGTATCTTGGCCCTCTTGTTCTGACACTGTGCTTATGGAATATTAACAGAACATGTTGCTTGAGTTGCTTTCTCACTGTGTCCTTACCATTGGCAGGTGCTGACATGTCTTCCCTGGAATTTTGGCTTTAACCAGATCCTTATAATACTAAGTAATACCAAATGTTCCATGCTACATTCCTGTTCACCTTCAATTTCCTCTGTACTAAAGGTTTTGCTTTTCCATGTAATTGAAAGTTTTAGTTGTTGCTTTTGTTCCTTCTGATTTTACTTTTAGCACTTCTTCCCTTTAATTCAAGCATTACTCTTATGTGAGCAATATTAATTTACAAAAGACATACTTTGCGTTTAAGACCCTAAAGAATAAAAGTTGGAAAATGGAATTTCTTACCTAGCCATGTGCATCCATCCTCTACCTGGCTTTCCCCCTTCTTTCTGGATAATCTTATACAGTCCAATATGTTTTAGACTGTATAGAGCAGTCTTGTTTCTGAGCTCTAGAATATCTGTCTACATCATATTTCCGTTTAAAAGTCTATAAGAGCCGGGCATGGTGGCGCACGCCTGTAATCCCAGCAACTCGGGAGGCTGAGGCAGGAGGATCATGGGTTCAAAGCCAGCCTCAGCACATGCAAGGCACTAAGCAACTCAGTGAGACCCTGTCTCTAAATAAAATACAAAATAGGGCTGGGGATGTGGCTCAGTGGCTGAGTGCCCCTGAGTTCAATCCTCGTTCCAAAAAAAAAAAAAAATTCTATAAGGCATTTCAAGCTAATTGGTCTAAGATGCAATTCCTGATTTATTTCCTTAAACCTACTGCCTGAATCTCATTCCAGTTCTTCCCCATTCAGCAAATGGTATCATTCACTAGTTGTTCAGACTCAAATATGGAGCCATCTTGGATCCCTCTTTTCTCTCATACCTTACATTCAATCCATCACCTGCTTTCCACCTCCACATCTTCCTTAGTCCAAGCCATTCAGTAATTCCACAAGACCTTCTGATCCATCTTGCTTCTGCTCTTGTCTTGCTTCTATTCTTGTTCCTTTACAGTTTATTTTCAACATGGTAGCTAGAATGACCTTTTTAAAATATAAGTGAGATCATGTTGCCTCTGAACAGAATCCTCTATTGAGTTAATCTTAGAATAAAATTCACATTTCTTACTATTGCCTGCAGAGCCATATCATTTAATCCCTGCCTACTCTCTGACTTAATCTCACACCATTTTCTTCCTTCCTTGCTCAGCTTGTTCTGCTCTGGCCACCTTATTTTTCTTCAAAGACAACAGATTTGCTCCCTTGGGATTATTAACCATTGCTGTTTCTTCTACTTGGAATGCTCATACTTCAGAATATACTCTAAATTCCTAATATCATGTTGGTGGAGGGACCTTAACTGACCACACCAATCTAAGATAGCATGCCCCTCCCCACCACAGCATCCCCAGTGGTGTTGCCTACCATGACTTAGTTCTTACTGCTACCTGGAATGCTATTTTCTTTACTTCCTTGTAATATTGACAACACTGCATCCTTAACCCTCCCTAAAGTATAAGTTCAACAAGGGCAGGAAATTTTCTGGTTCAGCTACTGCTCTATCTCTTGAATTAGGACATAGTAGCACTCAGTATTTAAGTGACTGAATTAATTAGATGTGTGACCTTGAGCAAATCAGTTCATCTCCCTAGACATTGATTCTACATCTTCAAGGCAAAGGGCTTATACAAATCTCTAAGAAGAGATTCAGAGTGCAGATCATCAGTCAACTCAAAGTCATAAATTCAAACCACTTTTTTTTAAATATATCTATTTTTTAGTTGTCAGTGGGCCTTTATTTGTTTATATGCAGTGCTAAGAATCGAACCCAGTACCTCAAACATGCCCAGCAAGTGCTCTACCTCTACTAGTTGTACCACTGTGGTACAACTAGTTATTGAGCCCCAAACCACTTATTTTACAAAAAAAGGATTTGGCCCAGGTCACATTGCTCAAACCACTGCTCTTTTCACATTCACAATACTTCTAGTTCTGTGAACACCCCATGAGATCTTTCTCTGTACTTTGTTTATAATTCTACTAGTTTCAATTTTTAAGTTCTTGGCCATCTTCCTGTTCTTCATATTATTTATGTAAGTCAACTCTACATTTACAAATAACTTTTCTTCAATCAATGCTTATTTGACTATTAAATTTGCGTAAATGGGGTTGCAGCATACTTCTCAGCTGTCTGCTTTCTTCCCCTTGCTATAGTCTACTTTTATAGGGATTTTCTCCTTTTTGTGAGCAAAAGGATGTATACATAAGCATATATGTAATGTGCTTATTAACTAGTATGGTACACTTTAAAATCATGGAAAAGGAAAGTAACGTTTTTAGTGAAATTAGATATAATAACTAGTCTCCATTCTCCTAGAAAGTTTGTCCAGATTAAGTAGACTAAGAGAAACCCTGGAACATACCTGTTCCAATTCCTTGTCTATCAGCTTAGAAAGGACAACAGTCCTCTTACTTCAAGTCTTCTCAGGATCTTCAATGTACTACTATATAATCTCTTCTGGGAGTGAATTGTAATATTCGTATTCAGTTTTACCAAGGACTATCTTGTTACAGATAACCTGCTAGTATCTTTTGGGATAGTAGAGCGTTATGGAATACATTTTTGAGGTATCAAGCATACTTCCAAGTATCTTGCCCATTTCAACCTTTTTATTTTTCTCCTTCCCCATTTTTTATTGATGCAGTATTATTGTACATAATGATGGGATTTGTTGTTACATATTCATACACGCACACAATATAACCATATAATTTGGCCACTATTACTCCCCAACACTTCCCCTCCCTCCTCAACCCATTTTTTATACTACATTGATTTTTGTCCTTCTTAATATTATATGAAAGTCTTCATTTAAGAAAAAAGATGCCAAGGCTGGGGCTGTAGCTTGTTTGGTAGAGCGCTTGCCTAGCATGCATGAAGCCCTGGGTTTGATCCCCAGTACCACCAAAAAAAGAAGAAGTAATATGCCATATCATAGAATGCACACTGGAGAATTCTAGCATGCATGTGTGTGTGTGATGCAGACAAAAGCCTAGGTATTGATTCATTTATAAACCCATCATTATGTTTTCTATCAAGTTGATCATGGATCTGTTTGTGTAGCTTGTTTTAAATATTTATGATATTCTCTCTGTATTGCAGCTTAAATATTAATACAATTATTAATAGTTTCTTAGAGCAATAAATTTGTAGGGCATATATTGATATCTGTCTTAAGCCAGATTTACATTGTATTTTATGAACTTTTGTTACTCCATTGATAGATTAAAAGTTTTCCTGATTAAATGTTTTGTCAGTTTTTTTTTATTTGCTTATTGATTCATTGAGCACAAATGGAGTACAGCTATTATTTCTCTGGTTGTACACAAAGTAGATGTTTTGTCAATTTTGATTACATGTACATAGTCCTTTTCATTTTAAAGAATGCAAGCCACACATGGTGGGATCCAGTTACTTTGAAGGCTGCGGTGGGTGGATTGTGTGTTCAAGATGAGACTAGGCAACATGGTGAGACCATATTTATAAATAAATAAATGATCTTAAAATTGTTTTAAAAGTTGTAAAACATGCTCAAGAGAAAAAGCTTCCCCCATCAACTTAACTATTATTTATATTTTACAATATACCTTTCTAAACATTTTGGTTTCCCTTGGTAACTACTCTTCAGAGATAGGCACCCGCAGACTCCAGCCAGTAAACCATACCTCTTTGCTCAAGAAAGTCCCTTTCTTTGAACTGGGCTGGTCTTATGACTTGCTTTTGATTAGTAGAATGCCACAGAAATGATTTTGCATAACCCTGAGGCTGTCATGAGAAACCATGAAGTTTTTGCCAAGTTCTATAATAGTCATTCTGAGAGAAGTTAGCCTCCAGTAAGAATTCAGACCACTATGAGATCACAGAGATGTGGAAGCCCAAGCCATGCATGAGCTATGTGGAAAGGCTGCCTGAAGATAGGGTGGTAGAGAGCGAGAGTTGAGAGATCACCTCAGTCAGCTCCCACCTTCTGCAGCCATCCTAGCTGAGATGCCAGGTATTTTGAGTGCAGAAACATCTTGTATTCCATCTTCATTCAGAGGATTCCAGCCCCAGCCATCATCTGACTGTAACTCCACATGAGAGCCCAAGTGAGAACCACAGTCAGCTTATAGAACTGTGAGAGAGAATAGATTCTTACTTTAAGCTCTTAAGTTTTAAAGTGGTTTCTTACACATCAGTGGAGAACAATGCATAGCGATGTATAATAAAAGATACCATATTCAACTTACGCACAAAGAGTAATATAATAGATACTGTATGTAATTGCACAAAAACATGGTTATATTGGGCATATTAGTCTTTATTGTTGTTCTTGATAGACCTTTATTTTATTCATCTATTTATATGTGGTGCTGAGAATCAAACCAGTGCCTCATACACTTGCTAGGCAAGTGCTCTACCGCTGAGCCATAGCCCGGGCCCCGGCATGTTAGTCTTATACCTACTTGTTTACTGGAGCTGGTTCATGCACTTTTTATTTTTTTAGAGCATTATAGTTATACACAGTATTTGAGTTCATCATGACAAAAATCATACATGAATGAAATTCAATTTCGGCTCCCAATTTCACCCCCACCCCCACCCCATTCTCCTTCCTCTACTGGTCTTCCTTTTGCTCATCTATTTATTTTTGATTGATTCTTTCTACTTATACATAAAGGTGAAATTCTGTGGTATATTTATATATGTACTAACATGACTTTTAAAAAAATAATTCTTCCTTTCCCATCCCTCTTCTTTCCCTTTTGATCATCTTCTGTACTACTGATTTTCCCTATATCTTGTCTCTGCTCCTCCTTACCTTTATTTTATTCTAGCTCCTACATATGAAAGAAAACATACAACTTTTGAATTTCTGAGTCTTATTTTACTTAGCGCAATGTTCTCCATTTCCATCCATTTACCAGCAAATACCATTATTTCATTCTTCTTTAAGGCTGAGTAGGACTCCATTGTATATATTACCACAATTTCTTAATCCATTCATCTGTTGATGGGCATTTGGGTTGATTCCATAATTTAGCTATTGTGAATTGTGCTTCTGTAAACATTGAGGTGGCTATAATCTCTATAGTATGCTGATTTTATTTCTTTTGGATAAATACTAAGGAATGGGATAACTGGATCACATGGTAGTTCCATTCCTAGTATTTTGAGGAATCTCCATACTACTTTCCAAAGTGGTTGTACCAGTCTACAGTTCCACCAACAATGTATATGTACCTTTTTCTCACAGCCTCACTAGCATTTATTATTATTTATGTTCTCGATGATTGCCATCCTGACTAGAGTGGGATGAAATCTTAGTGTAGTTTTGATTTGCATTTCACTGATTGCTAGGGATGTTGAATATTTTTTCATATATTTGTTGGCCATTTGTGTTTCTTCTTTTGAGAAGTTTCTATTTAGTTATATTGTCCATTTATTGTTGGATTATTTGGTTTGTTTGTTTTGGTGTTAAATTTTTTGAGTTCTTTGTACATTCTGGATATTAATCCCATGTCAGGAGTAACTAGCAAAGATTTTCTCATATTCTGTTGGCTCTTCCTTCATGCTCTTAATTATTTTCTTTGCAGTGCAGAAGTTTTTAATTTGATGGCACTGGCATCCCCCTTTTGAGTCTTGGTTTTATTTCTTGTGCTTTGGGGGTCTTGTTAAGGAAGTCAGTGTCAGCACCAATAGGATGGAGTGTTGACCTGTTTTCTTCTAGCAGTTGCAGTTTCTGATCTAATTCCTAAGTCTCTGATCCATTTTGATTTGACTTTTGTGCAGAGTGAGAAATAGGGAACTAGTTTCATTTTTCTATATATAGCTATGCAGTTTTCCCAGCAACATTTGTTTAAAAGGCTGTCTTTTCTTCAAAATAGATTTTTAGCACCTTTGTCAAGTATCAGATGGTTGCAAGTATGTGGGTTTGCCTCTGTGTCTTCTATTCTGTTCCATTGGTCTTCATGTCTGTTTGGATGCCCGTCATGCAGACTCTTTTAAAAGGTAACTGAGACCGATTGCCGTGGCACTCAACTATAATCCCAGCAACTTGGAAGCTGAGGCCGGAAGATTGCAAGTTTCAGGCCAGCCTGGGCAATTTATCAGGACCCTATCTCAAAGTTAAAAATAAAAAGGGCTGGTAGGGTACTTGCCTAGCATGCACAGGGTCCTTGGGTGATTATTAGCACCTCCCACGCCCCCCAGAAAGAATCATTTATGTAATTTATGAACCTGAGCTCTTTGTATTTTTTTTGTTGTTATTAACTGTATCTTTTCTCTATTTCATGTTGTGGACTTAAATTGAAGAGGTTTTTATGACTAAATCAGTGCTTTTTCTGCCATGTGATTTGCAACAATTTTATGCCAACTTTTTTATTGTCTTTGACCATATTATGAAAGTTATGACATTGCAGAAATGTGGGGTTTTATGTTCACACTTCTTTCTTTACTTTGATGTCTTCTATTTTTGTGTCATTGTTAAACAGTAATCCCCTACACCAAGACTATGAAAACTTTCATCTGGAAATTTATGGTTCCTTCCCTCCCTCTCTTTCTCTTGTAGAACTGGGTGGAACCCAGGGCCAGGGCTTGACGCATACTAGGCATGTGCTCTACCACTGAGCTACACCCCCAACTTTATTTCTTTTGAGACAGGGTCTCTCTAAGTTGCCCACACTGGCCTCCAATTTATAATGCTCCTGCTTTAGCCTTCTGAGTAGCTGGGATTACAGATGTGTGCCACCATTCCCACTGTGTGAATTTTTTGAACATTTGAATTTTTTATCACGAGCAACTCATCCAGATATGAAATATGATGTAGCTTCAGCTCTGTTTCTAGTTGTCCATCTAGAATCCATTTATTGAATGAATAGCTTTTTTTCCTGAATGGTTTGAAATATCATTTATGTTAAATACAAAAACTGTGCCCCAGTATTACACAGTTTTAATTATTATAGCTTAAGGATATATTTCTCTTCTTTTTCAGGATTTTCCTGATTATTCTTATTTGTTTTTCCATGTGAACTTTAGAATTCACTAATTCACAGCAGTTAACTCTGTTGGTATTTTCATTGGAATTTTGAAAGTGTATTAAATTTTAATTACTAAACTGCACATGGTGGTGCATGTGTAATGCCAGTGGCTCAGGAGGCTGAGGCAAGAGGCTCACAAGTTCAAAGCCAGCCTCAGTAACTTATTGAGGCCCTAAGCAACTTAGCTGTCTCAAAATTAAAAAAAAAAAAAAAAAAAAAAATTTTAAAAGGGCTGGGGCTGGGGTTGTGGCTCAGTGGTAGAGCTCTCACCTAGCATGCGTGAGGCCCTGGGTTCCGTTCTCAGCATCACATATAAATAAGGTATTGTGTCCACCTACAACTAGAACAAAATATTTAAAAAATAAATAAAAATAGAAGGGCTGGAGTTGAGGCTCAGAGAGGTTAAGTGCCCTTGGGTTCAATCCCTGGTGTCTCACCCCCCAATTTTTTTTTAATTTACTAAATCAAGGAAAATCAACATTTTTGTAATAGTGATCCTTTTTAGCCAGTTTTGATCCATTTTAAGGGTAGGGTGTTTAAAGCATCTTCAAATAAATTCCTTATTTTTCGTTCTAAATTTATTCCTAGGTTTTGGTGTTATGTTTTTGTTTTTGTCTCTTTTCTAACTAGGTTGTACTCATTTGCTAGGTCTACCATGGCAAGATACCACAGACTGGGTGACTTCAAGAACAGATACTTATTTTCTCACAGTTTTGGGAACTTAGAGTCCAAAATCAAGGTGCCAACAGGGTTGGTTTCCTATGAAGCCCCTCTCCTTGCCTTGCAGATGAGGCCCCTTTGCCTCATTCTCAGACAGTCTCTTCTGAGTTTGTGTATATATCCTTGATCTATGCACTGTGCCTAAACTTCCTCTCCTCATAAGGACACTAGTCAGGACACTGACCTCCTTTAATCTTCATTACCTCTTTAAAGGTCTTATTTCCAAACACAGTGCCATTCTGGGCATTAGGGAATTAAGGCTTCAGCATTTGAATTTGAATGGGAGAAACAAATCAGCCTGTAACAATGGTAAATGAAGACTTTTCTTACATGATTGATTTTTATTTATACATACTAGAATTATTTTTGCATTTTATTTTATACCTAGCCATCTTGTTTGTAATTTATAATAGCTTTTACCTTATTCTCAGTTTTTTCCTACTCTTTGTTGTTTTGATCAGAGTAGAGAATGGTCGATTTATTTTTAGGTAATAACATTGGATTTACTGATTTGTACTTCTTTTTTTTTGTCTTATAATTACTTTCTTCTTTCATCTTTACTAATCATTTTCTTTTCCTTAATTTGCTTTATTGATTGATAATGCAGTTAATGTTCCTAGTTAGTCACTAGTCTATTAATTCAACTTGTGATTTTGTGTTGGTAGAAGTCTTAAATTACTAGTCAAAGCTGTTTTCCTTTTATGACTTTTTATTTTCATATCACATTGTTTAAAAAGCCTTTTAGCCATCATCCCATTATAAAAATGCTCTATTTTTTTCATGCTTTTATCATTTATTTCTCTCTAGATTTTTTTATTGTTAAAGTGGCATCCAGATTATTTTCTTTCTGAGTGGATTGGATTGCCAGCCTTTCCAATGTCGTGTATTAAATAATCTATCTTTTTCCTATATTTGAAATGCCACCTTTTACTCTATACTTAACTTTCCAAGTTCAGTGAAAAATCCTAGTGATCTTTTGGAATTGTATTAATTATGTAGGATTACTTTGGGAGATAATTGAATTGACTTTTTTGTGTAGACATGAAATATTTCTCCATTTATATCAGTTTTTCTCTTTGCCCTTTAGTAGAATTTTACTGTTCTCTTTTTATTTCTTGTTAGGTTTGTTCATAGGGTCTTATACTATAAAGGATAATATAAAGGAAATTGTTTTCATTACTGTATTTCTTACCTGGTTTTTAATGATATGTAAGAAAACATCTGATTTTTTTATATTAACCTTTTCCAACTTACTCACTGAACCTTTTGATTATTTCCATGAGTTTTTCAGTTGATTCTCTTACATATTTCTGGCTAGTCCTTTTTCTCTTTGTTCCCAGTACTTACACTACTTTCTTAGTTTTGTTTCAGGCATGATATCATCATTTCTTATTGAATTGTATAATTGTAGCCTTATTCTTTATAGCTCTGCAGAATAAACTAGGCAGAACAGAGATATCTGAATATGGACATTGTATTTTATCAGTACTGCCATATTAATTGCATCATAGTACAAAACTAAGTTGAAAGCAAATTCATTTCTTAGAAAAGAGCAGGACTAGATGACTTCTGAGTGATTACTTGAGAGCATTGATTGAATCGAGAGAGAAGAGATGAGTGACTTTAAGAGGGCCATAGCGTAGAAAAGGGTAGAAGAAAGACAGCAGGAAGAGGAGACCAAGAAGAAAATGAAATGTCTGATTGAGATGAAATATTTGTAGAATATAAGATGATCATTGATCACTGATGCTACACAGCAGTATTAGAAAAAGTGTACCAACACAAAGCCATTTTATTTGTTAACAAGGAATCTGTGATCTGCTTTAGTGTCTTTCATCAACTCCGTAATTGTAGCGCTTAACTATTATGTGGCTTTAATCTGTATTTTTATCAATCAGTGTGTTGGGAGTGCTTATTAAAACTTAACTTCCATGGAACTCAGTATTAGAATAGTAGTATTTACTAGATAATTTTTATGTAAAACCTAAAAGAATTATACCTTAATTTCAGGTCATGATTGTAATTTAAGTTCTATGTTTTGAACCAGGCCAACTATATTTTGTGCCAGTAATAAATAAAAACATAATAAGAAAAAAATTTTGATGTAATCTAGAAGACAACATAAACTTTGTAGAATAGAAATGCAAAATCACAACTAGAAATGAAAACATGGGCCTACTGGACTTAAGGTCTGGAAATGACTGGAGGTGATTGGGAGTTCAGTTTCTATGTGGTGTTGGGAAGTTAAAATGTTGCATAGAAGTCAGGAGACTATAGCTAGGCTCAATAGTTAAAAGTAGGAATTTCAAGTTGTGCTGCCCTACTCTAAAAGGAGTGTTGTATAGAAAGTTCCCTGAGGCCATGGTTTATATAAAAAAAAAAAAAAAAACTTATCTAGAGACATGGGAGGGCCTAAAGACTGACCAATACTTGAACCACACTGTAGTGTCTTACTGCCAGAATCTGAAGTAGCCCTGATATCTGGAGCTTCCAGTCACCAAAGGAGATCTAGTTTCTGAATAGGGCCCCATTGGCACTAGTAAAGGCAAACAAAAAGACATGAGACAGGATGAGATAAATGGACAGGGAGAGAGAAAGACAGAACCCTCTAAAGGTCTGCAAACTAGGCCAGGTGCACACCTGTAATCCCAGTTTTTTGGGAGGCAGGAGGATAGGAAGTTCCAGGCCAGCCTCAGCAACTTAGCACGACCCTGTCTCAAAAAATAAAATGGACTGGGGATGTAACTCAGTGGTTAAGCACCCCTGGGTTTAACCCCTCATACTCACCCCCAAATCTGCAAACTAAAATTCCAAAGCATTATTTAAAAAAAGGAAAAGACTAAACCTAAAGACATTCAACAGAGTCAACAATCAGAAAATTCATTCACTCTCAGATGAAATAATAGACTGATTTTATTAAAAACTAAAAAAAAAAGTGTGTTCAAGATTCTTCAAAAGATAAACCATTTTATAAAGAAGAAACTATGACAAATAAATGAAATCAGAATAGACAGCTAAGTATGAGAACTGACTACTCATGTTAGAAACGATATAAACTTAAGGAAATTAAATCATAGAATGAAAACTAAAGTAGACATGGTTGAAGAAGGAATTACTGAAGTAGGACATTGTTCTGAAGAGTTTACCCAGTATGCAGAATACAGAGAGACAGGAAATATTCCAAAATATGTAATTGTGCAGTTAGGAGACATTAAAAAATAGATTAAGAGACTTGAGTATACATTTAGTAGGAGTTCCAGAAGAGGCTCTAAGAACAACGAAGAAGCAATAATCAAAGAGCTAATGACTAAGAGTTTTCCAGAACTGAAAACTTGTGTCCTCAGATTCAGAGTACAGTCTGGGGCTGGGGTCGTGGCTCAGTGGTAGAGCATTTGCCTAGCACATGTGAGGCACTGGGTTCAATTCTCAGCACCACACATAAATAAATGAATAAATGTTGACAACTAAAAAAATAAATTTTTAAAAAGTACAATCTGAATACTAAACAGGATAAATAAAAGTCAAATACAAAGAGGAACATTCACTGCAACTATAAAACAAAAAAATAAAAGAGAAACTTAAAGGCTGCCAGAGAGAAAAAAATAAACCTCCAGAGGGTATGAATTAGACTCTTTCCAGACAACAGGAGCTCACAGACAATGAATTTTAAAATGCTGAGATGATAGCTTCACTCCATTAAACCACCATTCAAGATTAAGGGGAAAAATATTAATGGCAAAATAAAGATATTTTCAGATAAAGACTTTAAAATTATCTCTGACATACCCTATTTGAAAGAGCATCTAGGGCATCTTTTTAGGAAGAAGAAAAGGGAACCCAAAGATAGGAGTGGGTATACTTTTTGACAAAGTTAATTAGCAATGATAATAAAAATAATTATTTTTGTAAAAGTCACTCTGGAAATACTAAACAGGATAAATAAACCTGAAAAATAATGATGATAAGTAACTAAAGATTGGAGCCCTGTCGTGTGAAGAAAAGAAGATGGAGATGCTGAACAATTTTAACTGTTTTTTCCCCTAATAAAACCACATATTAATATGTTAAATGTTCTGGGTACTGTTCCAGACTCTGGCAGTAAAAGAGTTTTTAGTGGGGGTAAAATACAAACTGCTTTTAAAAAGGCACAACTAACCCAAACAGATTTAAAATATATTAGTAAATGGTGTGGTGAGGGGGGGGGATCCTTGAAAACATGTAAAAATAAGGAAGAAAAAAAGCTGTGGCAATATTAATGTTAGAAAAAGTGTAGTTTAAGGCAAAGAGCATTAAAGAAATAAAATGAGGGGCCGAGGTTGCGGCTCAGTGGTAGGAGCGCTCGGCTCGTATGTGTGAGGCACTGGGTTCAATTCTCAGCACCGCATATAAATAAATGAATAAAGGCCCATCAACAACTAAAAAATATTTTTTAAAAAAGAAGTAAAGTGAGAAGTTGGAGCAATCTAGAACTTACACCTATCATGGAATTGAAAGTGAAAATTAACAGGATTAACAGAATGGACAAGTTCATAGTCTCGTGAGAGATTATAGCATATTTCTATTAAAGCTGGAAGGAACTGGGGGTGTAGCTCTTTAATAGAGCCCTTGTCTAGCATGCACTGGGCCATGGATTTGATTCCCAGCACTGCAAAAAATAAAACTGATAGGTAAACAGTTAGAAAATTCATCAGTAATATAAAACATTTGAATAAGACAACTAATAAATTTGATCTAATACATATAGAATACATAATGCATATAGAAAATTCATATAATACATATAGAAAAATTTTTACCCAACAATAGAGATTCTGCAGTAATTTAGAGCACACAAGAAATACTTTAAAAAAAATTTGTCCTAAATGACAAAAAGTCTCCAAAATTTAGGGTAACCAGATCATACATAATATACTCTCTGACCATAATAATTAAACCGAACAAGCAATAAAATGAAACAGTTAAAAAAAAAACCTCATCCGACTAGAAACGAGAACATGTACTTCTAAAAACTCAATATGTTAGGGGAAGTTTGAAAACAGTCTGTATAGTACACATAAAGTAGGGAGAAGGAAGGGTATATTAAAGATATGAACAGAATTAATAAGTAAGGGGGTTTGATACTTTACTAATTGCAAAGTAGGTCAAGAAAAAGTAGGTATTATTTGAACCTATTTCTGTTCATGGTTTATTTTCTAAGTTAGCAAAGCCTGTCTTTCTTTTTCTTTTTTCATTTTTGTGGTACTGGGGATTGAACTCAGGGGCATTTTATCACTGAGCTACATCCCCAACCCTTTTTTATTTTGAAACAGGATCTCATTGAGTTGCTGAGGCTGGCCTCAAACTTGGAATCTTCCTGCCTCAGCCTCTGAGTAGCTGAAATTACAGGCATGTGTCACCACTCCAGGCAGCAGACTTGTTCTTTAGCAGATATTTAATGTCAACCAAGTAGAAAAACATAGGTCTCATAGTGGCAATGGGATGGACTGGTTTATGGGGATTAAATGTGAAACTCTGGGGGAAAAAAATCAAAGATATAGGAATCAATACATAGGATGAAAATATCAAATTTGTAGAATTATTTTACTGTTGCTTATTTTGTTTAAAATGTCTGTAGCCTTTAAAGAAAAGTTTGTTCTGTATATTTGAGGTGTTTTCTCTGCCTTTATTGTAGGTAACGCAGATGAGCCGTCCAGACCTGATTCTGTTCCTGATGAAGTACCTGATGGCTCTCATAGTTGGTATTCCGTCTATTTTTTGGGTTGGAAGCAAGAAGACATGCTTTGAATGGGCCAGTTTTTTTCATGGTCGTAGGAAAAAAGAGTAAGTTAATAAATTTTCACAGTGTTCATACACCTCACATTTATGTAAGTTTTTTGTTTTGCTTATCTTAAAACAGCTTACATTTAGAGAAGTATTCAAACGAGATTGTAACTTTGTCAGCAGCCACCAGTTATGATTGGCGCAGTAGCATGTCTTAACTAAAAACTGTTGTTGGTTTTTTTTTTAATACTTTTTTTAGTTTTCAGTGGACCTTCATTTTATTTATTTATTTATATGTGGTGCCAAGAATCTAACCCAGTGCCTCACCCATACTAGGCAAGCACTCTACCACTGAGCTGCAACCCCAGCCCCCTAAAAACTGGTTTTGAGAAGATAGCCAAGTATAACATGCCAGAGGTCTATTTCTATACCAATTCAGAATATCTGAAGGAAGGTTAATCTTATGAAAAAAATCCAAATTATAATTTTCTTAAAATTAAAATCAAATTAATTATTTTCTGTACATTTTTTACTTGATCCTCTTTATATTCCTGAGAGGATTGGTATGTATTCTCATCTCTGTTTTACAGAAGAGAAAACTAAGACACAGAGAGGTTAAGTGCCTGGCCAAAGTCACACAGGTATTTAATGTTAAGAGATAAATTGAGAGACTGGGATACAGCTCAGTGGTAGAGAACTTGCCTAGCATGTTCCAGAACTGGGTACAATTCCCAGTAATGAAACAAACAAACAAACAAACAAAAAAGATAAATCGAACTTCCATTTGCAATTGTCCATTGTTCCTCCAAGTATACAGAAGGTGATATAGACAGATGAACTGATATTTCATTCTAGTTTAGGACATGTTAAAGTTTATAACCTCAACTTATTTCTTTTGTCTAATTGCAGTCTGAAACTATTGAAACAAAGTTAATTTTGAGTGGTGGCAGTAGATAGTCTTATGTTCCTCATTTTAATGAGATTATTTCATAGTTTGTTTTTGTGGTGCTGGGGATTGAACCCAGGGCTTCTGGTGTTTCCATTAAACATTTGGCTTTGGGGCAGACATAGATATTTTTTTTTCTCTGTAAGAACTTATGCATCAGAGGTGGATAAGAATAATAAGACAAACATCATTACCCCATGTGCATGTATGATTACACAGATGGTGTGACTCTACTTGTGTACAACCAGAGACAACAACTATACCCCATTTGTGTACAATGAATCACAATAAATTTAAAAAAATGAACTTATTCATCATCTATTTGTACTTTTTTAGTGTTTTTTTAACAAATCAAAAATAATATTAAGAGGATCAAAGGAGAAAGTATGTAAAGTATTCAGCAAATATTAGTCTCCTATCAGCTTTTCTACCCTATCACTAAAAACAAAAAAACAAAAACAACAATCCTTTTGTAGTTGAGAACTCAGAGAATACTTTCTCAATATATGATCCAGTCTTTACGTGTTTTGTTTTTTTAATGAAATTGTTTATCTGATTTTTACTTTAACTCATTCTCATAGGGAGTCATTTCTTTCATAAACCAAGACACCAGTCTTTAGAACTATTTAGTTGGCTCTTTTGTTAATTGAATTGTTGCTTTTTCCTCATCATAAACATCTAGTTTTAATCCTTTCATGGCATTTGAAAACTTTTGCTCATGACAGTAATTCATCCCCATAAAGTTTTTCCCTTATTTTGTCTGAGACTGAACTGTTTGCTTAAATTAATTTCTCATATTATTTTGTCCTAATTATGACTACCCATGTTTATTACAGCACTAGAAAACTGCTTCTACTACAAAATCAACTTGTAGCCTCAAAACATTATCCATTTATAATGAGGCCTCTCCCAGCTTCCATAAATCATGCAAGAAAAGTTTTTCTATTTATAATTATTCCTTTGTAATATTTTGGTGTCATGACAATCATAAATTTCTTTAGCTCAAAGAGACCTTTTAGCAATGATGAAATTGTACACCTTTATTTTATAAATGAGGAAAATGAAGGAAAGAAGGGTTAGTGGCTTACATAAGAACACATATTTATTGATAGAGTTGGAACTAAAATCCTGGTTTCATTTTTCTAATATAGGTCTCTTTCCATCATACCATTTCAGGGAACAGATTAACATGGATTTTTGTTTTATTTTCCCTCAGTCAGCAAGGTTACCTTAAATCAAGCCTAAAGACCTAATTCAGAGAGCAATTAATTTCAAGAATAACATCAGTATTTTGTTGTGGTGTTGTTTCTTGGTCCACAGGGATGCCAGTCTGGATTTTAATTTTATTATTATGTTGTCTAGGATAGTGAATGAGAGCCGGCAGGTGCTCCAGGAACCTGACTTTGCTCAGTCACTCCTGAGGGACCCGAACACACCCATCATAAGAAAATCAAGGGGCACTTCCACTCAAGGAACATCTACACATGCTTCCTCGACCCAGCTGGCTATGGTGGATGATCAAAGAAGCAAAGCAGGGAGTGTCCACAGCAAAGTAAGCAGCTACCATGGCAGCCTCCACAGATCACGAGATGGCAGGTAGGTGTGGTCATGGCTCATTTTGTTCCCTACGTTCATTTGTAATAATCCCTACGTTGATTTATGGTCCTACAGCTTAAAAAAGAAGAGTAGCCAATTCTGAAACATTGAACATTATTAAAACCTTTTGAAGTTTACTGGGTAGAGTTGTTCCAGATTATGGTCAGACATAAAGCCAACCAAAGGACTTTAGAATTTAGACTTGGTATAGTTAAGCAATATGGAGTCTTTGTAGAGCATTGAACAGGGAGAAGACAAGGTGAAAGTGATAGGTTAGGAAGACTAGTTTAGCAAATAATTATGGAATACACTACTGTGGCACTGTGCTAGGCTCCAGATATGCAAAGATGACTTAAGCATGATCTTTGTTCTTAATAGGTTCCTAGTCTATTTAGAAAGATAGTATAGTCAGTGGTGTGGTTAATAACTTGGATCTGGACTGATGAGCCTTAGTTTCCTCATCTGTAAAAGAGAAATAATAGTAATGTCTGTCTCTTAAGTAATGTTGTAAAAATTAAATGAGATAACATTCTAATTACTTAGAACAGTGCCACTATCAATAAGGGTCTGGTATCAGTCTCTATTATTATTACAAATGAACGATTAACCTAAAATGTAAGTATGATAGTAGAATCCAGGGGTTGCCAAACTTTTTCCATAAAGAGCCACATAAAAGTATTTTATGCTTTATGAGTCACACAGTATCTGTCTGTTCAAGTCTGCTGTTATAGCATGAAAGCAGCCATGGACATGTGGTGAAATGGGGGTGACCGTATTCCAGTAAAACTGTGTCTACAAAATCTGGAGGGGGTCATATCTGGCCATTAGACCAAAGTTTTTCAGCCCCTTTTTACTAGGTGTAGTAGAAACATACAGGAGGGAGATAATCTGGTATAAGAGAAGTCTGTCTGGGACAGGAGTCCTCTGTGTTTCTCATTTGCTAGCAAGGCAAAACTTCTTTTTCCTTTTTCTCAAAAAAAAAAAAAGAGAGAGAGAGAGAAGTCTGGCTGTGGGTTTCTTGTTAAATTTGAGACACTAGAATTAAAAACCACTTAGTAAGTTTGCAGTAAATTCATTGGAGAGATGATAAAGGCTTAGAGGAGAATAGCGGCAGTGGGAAGAGAAGAAAATTTTTGCTGACCTCAAAGATATGTAGAAAGAAGAAATGATAGGCTTTGATGATAGATTAATATCAGCAGCTAGAAACAGAAAATGTGCCAAAGATTTTTTTCCCTTTTATTAAGATTTGAAATCTCATTTGGGCAAGTGAAAGAGTGAAGATTCTGACACTTCAATCAGGAGCATTCTCTATTCACTTCACATCATCTCTGTCTCCAGATGCTATGTATCCTGTTGATCCCAGGCTAGCCTTCTCTTAGTTTTCTCCCTGTCCTCCCACTATAGAATATGATCCTATAACTCTCCTTTTTGGCCTTCTGGTTTTCCTTTCAACTTGCTTTCTCTTGCCTTCTAATTCAAGTACCCCATGCTTGCTTGCTTGCTTGCTTGATTTATTTATTTATTTATTTATTTATTTATTTATATTTTTATTTTTATTTTTTTGGTACTGGGGATTGAATCCAGGGGCACTTGACCACTGAGTCACATCCCCAGCCCTATTTTGTATTTTATTTAGAGATAGGGTCTCACTTAGTTGCTTAGAGCCTCGTTAAATTGCTGAGGTTGGCTTTGAACTCGTGATCCACCTGTCTCAGCCTCCCGAGTCGCTGGGATTACAGGCGTGCGCCACTGCACCTGGCCCCATGCTTTATTTATTTATTTTTTAATATTTTAGTTGTAGATGGACATGATATCTTTTTTTTTTTTTTATGTGGTGCTGAGAATTGAATCCGGTGCCCCACATGTGCTAGGCAAGCCCTCTACCACTGAGCCACAACCCCAGCCCTGCCCTGTGCTTTAAAAAGCTACAATCCTTCTTCACCTCTCATATATCTTCTATGTGTGTTGACGGGTAGCGTGCATGCGTGTGCTACTGGGGATTGAACCTGGGGCCTTGCACATGCTAGGAAAGTGCTCTACCACTGAACTACATCCCTTTTTATTTTATTTTTAGTCAAGGGTCTTGCTCAGTTGCCCAGGCTGTCCTGTGATCCTCCTGCCTCAGCCTCCTGAGTATCAGGGATTAGAGGTATTCATCACTGTGCCCAGCTATATCTTCTGTTTTGCCTATTTGTCTTTGCCTTGCCACATTTTCAAAGTGAATATTTTGAATATTTCCTATCTATTCTGTCCTTCATCCCTTGTAATGCTCGTCTTTTTCTCCTCCTTACTTACTTGCATTGTACCCTCTAACATTACCAGTGACTTCTTAACCACATTCAAAGATTTCCTCTGTTTTCTGGCTTCTTTCCTTCTTCCACTTAGCATTCCTACATAAGAAGCATTCTTCTAAATGCTGGGGATGCAGAGATGGAAGAGAGAAACCAAATAATCAATTACAGTACACTTTAATGGGTATAATAAAAATTTGTACAGGGTGTTTTGGGATCCCAGAGAAGAACACTGTTTGCCTCATCATAGAAAGGCTGTGACAGCTTCCCAAGATACGGCACTTCTACTTCAAATAGAATTTTAAGGAGGCAATTAGGAATGAAAGACAAGAAAAAAGCATGCTCAGAGGCAAGGAGGAAGGCAGGTGGTTAGGTGCCCGGGCACAGAATGCTTGTTTGACAATTCCAGAACTGAAATCATGCTGAGGAGTTAAGATTTTTCCCTAACAGCAGTGAGAAACTATTATAGGACTGTGAGTACTGGGTGTGATTAAAATCAGACTTGAATTTTAGGAAAATCACTTGCAACAGCATAAGAAAGAAGGGGATTGTAAGAAAGACTGGTTAGGAAGTTTCTACAGTAATTCAGGGATCCAAATTTAAGGTACTAATAAGGAATCAGAAACTTTTAAATATATTTTATCAGTTACCACCTTCAGCATTGACTTTGACATTACTGACCTCTTCTTTTCAGTGAACAATTAATAATTATTTATGGTACAATTCCTCTACACGTGGCATTCTGTGCATAAAGATATATAGAAGAAAGATAAGGTGTAATTTCCACATTATCGGAGCATATAACCTAGAAAAGGTAGGACATACACAAATGAACCAATTACATAAAAGCTCAGGCCAGGATATAATTTAAACAGTGAGTGTTAGAGATAATAGATGTTTTTAGAACTTCAGGAAAGAGAAAGATTATAGTGGTCCATGAAAATATAGTAGAGGAGATAAATAGGGTGAATAAATGGTAAGAGATAAATTCATATTGAGCAGAGAATTTCTAAGGGCATTTAAAGATAGGAGATTTTAGCCACTGTAGTCTGTCATGCACCTCCATAGAATTTGTGAATGTGTCATAAAAACCAGAGGGTCCAGCAGGATTTCCTACCTCCCTGCTTAATCAAAATCTTAGTCCTTTCAGGCCTGTGTAATTCCATTTTCCTTGGCAGTTAATTTACTGCTTTTTATAATTATTTTGGTTATGATCCATTTTCAGTAGTTTCTTTCCTCAGCTAAGTTTGCGACTCCTGGAGAATGAGACGAGGTGACAGATGTCTCGGTACTCCTCCTCAGTATACAGCACTGTGCTAGGTGTATGTATGGTAGGAGATGAGAAAATCTATCAAAGAAATAAGGACTTTAGAAAATATATGCCTTTCCCAGAAATGCAGGCCCAGAGCTACAATGGCAGCCTGTTGAAGGCATTCTATAGAGGCTCATGGACTCATGCTATAGGACCCTCTGCCAAACTGAGAAATCCCAAGACTACATTGAACCTGAAAATCTAAACAAGGATTTTTATAATTCCAAAAGTCATATGACTGAGATTTCTTTCTGCTTCCTTGAAACTTTGCATGCCAATGCTATCCTTTGGCCATCCTCTCACCATCTCCTGGTTTCTTGGCTGTGGGACACAAACATCTAACACTCACCCTAGTGCAGACTACTTAATGAATAATTATTGATCTCTGTGCTGTGTACACCTACATATGTATGTTAACTTCAAAGGATAAGTAATTGGTAGTTAGATGAGAGGATGTGAAGAAAAGGAAGTGGATGAGTAGGTGGGTGGAGGTTTGGCAATGAGTGATTAGGTTGGTAAGTAGGTGACCTGACACGGGGAAGCTGGGGAGTGATAATTGAAGTACTAGTGAACTATAGTGAATTCAATTATGATTAATGGTAGCAAATAGTATAGAGAATCAAAAAGAATAAATCATTTTCAAGTGTTTTTTTTTTTCTTTTTAACTTTGGAATGCACCATATTACCTTCTTAACAATGGCAACAAAATAACCTTCCTAATTGTTTTGCCTAAGCTTATATTAAAATTGTTACGTATTAGGATATATAGTTATATTGATTTGAATGACCTTGAAAAGATAAATTTGCCAATTCCTATACATAATTGAGATTAAATACTATGATATTTATTTTCTATATAATCAGTTCCTAATTATCCTTGGAAAGGGTGTTCATATTTGATAATTTTTTGTGGATAGTCATAGATAGCACTTTAAATATAATTATACACAGAGTAATTTTTTTCTACAAAAAATGCTTTCTTCCAGTTTTATTTCTAACTCAAGGGTTTAGATTTTTTTTAAAAAATACCCAATTCATATTTAAATGGTGGTTTATTTTTTAATTAAGTTCTATCATTACGAGAACACTGCATAGTTTGCTTTTTTCATTAGCCATATATTTTTTAGATAAATAACCATCAAGAGGTAAAAGATCTCCAAATCAGCTGGCAAATCACATGTGGAAGGAAACTTGGGAAAATCTTGCTTTGTTTAGGACAATAACCATTATACAAAATAATAATTATTAAAGTAGAATAACAAGCCCATTATGAAATATTTTTATCTTCAAATATTGTCAGTTTTACCAAAACATGTAGTACAAATTTAAATCTGTTTAGATCCTAAATGTGAAACTTTTAATAAATAAGAATTAATATTTTTAATTCTTTTACCCATTAACATGAGAAATTTTTTAAACATTTAAATATGCATCTTTTCATTCTTAAATTTTTCTTCTTACTCAAACTGGAAATGAAGATCTGCTTTTTTGAAAATATACATATACTAGTCTTTTGGTAGAATTTAAGTTTGTGATACTACTAATTACAACTAGTCTTCTAGACTCCAGGGGCACTGCCATGTATCTTCTGTTGTTCTTCCTCTCCCTGGACCTAACAGATTGCCTAAAACTTATTTGAAATAAAAAAAAGTGCCCATATTTGGCATAGCTTCAAATCAGTCAGCCTCCCTTAACCCTAGCTTAACCCTTTCGCAGGGAATAGGACCTTAATTTTGATCCCACATGGATTAGCTTGCCTTTTTTGTCTTTTGTTAGCTATGTCAGAGAATTCTGTAGCATTTAAGAAATTAGTCAAAAGTTGGGTACTGCTTTTCATGGTTGGTTTCCTAATCATATCATTTACTGAGGCATTTTCATGGAACTTCTTAGTGTTATTTTCTAGTGTGTTCTGTTGCCCACTTCAAAACCTGCTCTCCTGCGTCAGGTACACTCCCTGCAGTTACCGAGGAGTGGAGGAGAGACTACCTCACGGCAGCACGTCACGACTAACGGATCACTCCAGGCACAGTAGTTCCCACCGGCTCAACGAACAATCACGGCATAGCAGCATCAGAGACCTCAGCAACAACCCCATGACTCACATCACACATGGCACCAGCATGAATCGGGTTATCGAAGAGGATGGAACCAGTGCTTAGTTTGTCTTGTCTAAGGTGGAAACGTGCTGTTTAAAAAGATTTTATTCTTTGCCTTTGCATGACTGATTGCTATAGCTATTATCCTGCTTTCAGTCAGGTGCAGATTGTGTCCATTGGGAAGGGGAATTTTTGCTTTTTATATTGCATCAAACTTGCCATCAAGGCATCCAAAATGCTAAAAGTTATATTGTCACAAAAATAAGTCTTTCTAGGTTGTGAAGAGATAATTATTTGTCTGGTAAGCGTTTTTATAAACCCACTTATTTTATATTTAGGAAAATTCCAAGTGTGTGGTGACTGCTTTGTAGTGAACTTTCATATAATATGAACTAGTTGTGAGATAACATTCTGGTAGCTCTGTTAATAAAACAAAGTTTCAGAATTAAAGAAATTTTCTATGCAAGGTTTATTTCTCAGATGAATACTAGGACTTTGTAGTTTTATTTCCACTAAATAAAAAAAAAGTTTTTAAAGTGTAGGACAACTTGATAAATGAGCAAGGGTATTTTAGCTAATAGAATGTAAGTGCAACAGAAGAATCTGATTAGTCTGTGGAGATTCTCTCAAAATTCTATCAAAATAATCCAGAGATAATCAGGATTTGGATAAAAATGGAATAAACACAGAGATGGGCATTTTCCCCCTATAATTGTGTTGCTTTTATTACTTTTGTAAATATTACTTTTATTGGCTGAGTTTTTATAATATCCATATGCATGATGGAAAATTTTTAATTTGTAGCCATCTTTTCCCAGTAATACTGTTGAGTCATTGAACTTCATGTCAGATCTGCTGTGTGGAGGCATGTAGTAAGCATCACACATTATAAGGATTTTTTTGTGGTAACCACAAAATGGCAAAATGTTTTCTCTGTATTCATTGTTGTATTTTACTATGGTGAGATATGACCTTGCCAAACCCAACATACCTTGGTATCCAGGCCCTCCCTACAGTGAGCTGATTGTCTGCAATGCATTGTTCAATAGGCAGTTGGCTACATCTTTTGCCCCACATCCCTATTTTCAATTTCTAGACCATTCTTATTTCAGCTGAAATATATATAATCTATATCCAAAGTGGTGGTTAATTTGGATATTTGAAAATTATTGTAGCTAAATTAAGCATGATTAGTCTTGGTATGATATCTTAAAAATATCAAGTCCAACATGTTTGACATTTTTTCTTGAATGTTTAATTAACAATATGAACTGTGAATTTTATTAGGCATGAAATTGATCAGAAGAGAAAGAAAAAATCTGTAAAATGCCAAATGTGTTCTATAGAAAACACAAGTGATCCTTAACCCTGATTGCAGATAAGAATCATTTGGGGAACTTCTGATACACTCCCCAACATCATTCTCTCATTTATATGAGAATTGCTAGCTTTCTAAAAGAAACTTTCTGGGTGATTCTAATTTGCAGCCAGGTTTGAATCCCATGGTTTGGAACTCACCTACCCCTGATAGTGATCTGATGGCATTGCATTATATCCTTTGAAGATCTAGCTGGATTCGATAATATGCTTTTACATCATTATCTAACATATAGCCATTTCCTACTTTATTGTACATTATGAAATGCAGAATTCTTGGATCCACTCCTGGAAATCCTTATTCAATAAGTTGAAGGTAACTATGCTTTAAAATCTGTATTTATAAAAATACCACAGATGATTCTTATGCAAGTAATTTGGGATCACCCTTAGAAAATATTCTAGACTCTGGAGAGGCCTGACTCTGCCATATTGCTAGTTTTTGACCTTTAATGATTCAACCTCTCTGAACGTGGGTCCCCTTATCTGAAAATGAAGATGAAAGATTAATACCTATTTTACCTACCTCACAGAGTTGTTAAATTAAGATCAATGAAAACAATCTTATGGAAGCTCTTTGCAAACTGTAAAGCATATGAAATATAAGGGATTAAGATTAGAGGGCTTACGAGATATGTTTGAGGACTACTGTAGAACATTTCTTGACAAGTATTTAATTCCTGTGTATATTTGTTTCTCTCCACCTTTAAAACAAACGGTACCAAGAGAATGTTGAAAAGAAGCTTTCATTGGGCAGAAGACTCAGTATGAAAGTCATAATTTGTATATCATATTTCTTTTGTAGTAGATATATCTTAATATGATTATTAATTCTTTTTGAGAAATATTTGAACAGTTGGCCCGATTTTTTTTCCCTCTGTCTTTGTCTTTCTTCTTGAAACTGGAATTAGTGCTCCAAATAGGCAAGGTCTGAATTCCCTCATAGCTGATTATTAGGAAGCCCTTCCTCTGAAGGGCCCAGGTTATAACTCACCTATAAATAAATCAATAATTCATAAAGCTTTAAGAATTTATCCTGAGAACAGCATGAGAGAACCAAAACAAACACTCACAAACAAAATAAGAAGTTAAAATAGAAGGTACAGTTTGAGCTCAAAGATGTTGTCATCTATCACCATCTGCATTATATTATCAACTGCCAAAATGTTAGTTTTCTTGTATAAGTGGGCCAAGTCGAGACAGTTAAGTGAGCATTGCTATGAAAATCTTAACTTTGTGTTTCCAGATTTTTTGTATTTATGTGTCTTCTCTGTTAAACTAATTGTGCTATGTATGTGAATGCTATTTTGACCTTCCAGTTACTTTCAGTAAATATCTTAATTTTGCCCCACAAAATTTATATAATATTGTTAATCCATTGCTTTAAGTAACCATATTTACATTTAGGCCATGTCATTTAACAAACTAGTGCTCCAAGTTAAGAATGTTTTCTTTTTGAAGAAACCAATGAAGAACTATAGCAGAAAGAGCAATTTCAAGTCACGACTTGCTTAAACCAACTTGAACAAGTGTGGACAGTCTTCTTACCATATGTTTAATTTTTGTGTCATAATTGGCATATGCTAGTGTTTAATGTTTTGTTTGTTCAGTTGATAACTGAGAAAGTAATAGTTCTTTCTAAAATGTTCCTATATTATCATGAAGATTTGGACCTATTTTTTCTTCTATCACATGCAGGGTCTCTGGTCTAATTCCTAGGTCCTTGATCCATTTTGAGTTGAGTTTTGTACAGGGTGAGAGATATGGGTTTAGTTTCATTTTTCTGCACATGGATTTCCAGTTTTCCCAGCACCGTTTGTTGAAGAGGCTATCTTTTCTCCCTTGTATGTTTTTGGCTCCTTTGTCAAGTATGAGATACCTGTATTTATGTGGGTTTGTCTCTGTGTCCTCTATTCTGTATCATTGATCTACCTGTCTATTTTGTTGCCAATACCATGCTGTTTTTGTTACTATTGCTCTGTAATATAGTTGAAGGTCCAGTATTGTGATACCTCCTGCTTCGCTCTTCTTGCTAAGGATTGCTTTAGCTATTCTGGGTCTCTTATTCCTCCAAATGAATTTCATGATTGCTTGCTCTATTTCTATGAGGTCCGTCATTGGGATTTTAATTGGAATTGCATTGAATTTGTATAGCACTTTCGTTAGTATGGCCATTTTGACAATTTTAATTCTGCCTATCCAAGAACATGGGAGATCTTTCCATCTTCTCAGACTTTCTTTAATTTCTTTCTTTAGTGTTCTGTAGTTCTCATTGTAGAGGTCTTTCACCTCTTTTGTTAGATTGATTCCCAAGTTTTTTTTTTTTTTTTTGAAGCTTTGTGAATGGGGTAGTTTTCCTAATTTCTCTCTGAGAGGATGCATCACTTACAAATAAAAATGCATTAGATTTATGAGCATTCATTTTATATCCTGCTACCTTACTGAATTCATTTATGAGTTCCAGAAGTTTTCTGGTAGAATTTTTAGGCCCTTCTAAATAGAGAATCATATCATCAGCAAATAGGGATAGTTTGAGCTCTTCTTTTCCTATTCGTATTCCTCTAATTTCTTTGGTCTGTCTAATTGCTCTGGCTAGAGTTTCAAGGATGATGTTGAATAGAAGTGGAGAAAGAGGGCATCCCTGCCTTGTTCCAGTTCTCAGGGGGAATGCTTTCAATTTTTCTCCATTTAGAATGATGTTAGCTGTGGGCTTAGCATAGATAGCCTTTACAATGTTAAGGAACGTTCCTACTATCCCTATCAAAAGGTTTTTTGAAAAGTAATTTCAACAATATTGTTTTATTCAATAATTAGGTAAGAGATTCAGGACAGTATTAAGATCCAGAAATAATTTGTTTCAAACAACAATTGATTAGTAACAAGTAGCATAGGGCTAAGCATATAGTAAGTCTCTCCATATTTAAATTAATGAAGAACAACTCATGTCACACAATGTGCTTTTTTTTTTTTTTTTTTTAATTTGGTACTGGAAATTGAACCCACTGAGCCACATTTCCAGCCCCCCTTTTTGTATTTTAGAGACAGGATCTCTCTGAGTTACTTAGGGCCTCACTGAATTGCTGAGGCTGGCTTTGAACTGCCATCCTCCTGCCTCAGCCTCCTGAATTGCTGGGATTACAGGTGTGTGTCTTTGCACCCAGCTCACAATTTGCTTTTTTACCCTGGTAGTGAGTCTCATGTCAAATAAATTTGAAAGATTCAGATTTAAACTAAGTAAAGTGAAGAAGAATTACATAACTTACACCAAACAAGCATATTTCTCCTAGAATAACAATCCATGTTACTATTTTAATTAAAGAAATATATCTACAAATATGCCAGCCCTTTTCATTAATTTTTTTAAATGAATAGTAATTCTCAGAAATAAGTAATTAGGACTGGGGTTGTGACTCAGTAGCGGAGCACTTGCCTAGCACGTGTGAGGCACTGGGTTCAATCCTTAGCATCACATAAAAATAAATAAATAAAGGTATTGTGTCTATCTACAACTAAAAAAAGAAAAGAAATAACTAAACTCTTGTTAAGTCTCAGGCTGAGTTAAATTTCTGTGTACCAGTTGAGTGAATGAATATTCAAGGAAACCTTTTTTTCCCTGCTGCTGCTTAGAGCAGCTCTATAAAAATTCTAAGAATCTCTTCAAATTAGAAAAATGTTCTGCATTTTAACCTACCTCATTGTCTTTTTTATGATAATAGCTGAAAATAACTGAAATTGTACCCATCTTAGTTTAAGCTATGTCTTCATGAAATAAAAGGAAGTTCTTAAAACTTTTTTTGGTAAAATATAATGGGTCATTGCCTGGAGCTTCGAGGATATTACTATACCAACATTTCAGTATATTTATAGTGCTTCTTGACATGCCAAAGGTATATTTGCATATTCTCATATTTGTTTGACTTACATAATTTAGTGTAATGAAAATTCCACCAGGCTTGAAATTCAGAGACCCATAATTATTATGTCAACTGGACTGGTCATTTAATTTATCTTAGTCTGATTTCTTCAATATAAAATGAGAATAGTGAAATTTTTGGTTCCAGTCTACTTCACTGGACATTGTGAGGATCCAGTGAGATGATGTGTTGGGCTGGGGGTAGCTCAGTGGGACAAATGGCACTTGCCTAACCTATGCAAGACCCTCGGTTCCATCCCCAGTGCTGGGAAACAGAGAGGGCGTGTATAAACTGCTGTACTGATACTGTTTTTGTTAGAATTTGGGGGTTGTAGAAAGCAAGTATTCTGCAGTATTTGTTTTTATCAGTGACAACAAAATAGGTAATTAGACCAGTGTTCATTCAATACACTCAACACTCAGTTAACATTTTAAAAGAAGGTTCTTTTGCAAGAGTAACTATTCTTTTTAGTTGTTTTGCCTCTTTCAGATGTCACACCTAAGTGTGCACTCAAATTTTATATGATTGGATGTCTAGGTCACTTCCAAAAGAAATTGGGGGTGTCCATTTTATTTTTCTTTTTATATGGAAATGTATAAGCACATTATTAGCTTTGTTTGGCTGAAATTTGTAAGAAAAGTATAAAGAGAAACGTGGACCCTGTAATCTGTTTTTCTTTGAGGACTTCTATGTACCTGATTCTTTCTGATGGAGAGTGAGTTTTGAAAAGGTGATTACCATAATTGGTTGAATTTTATGATGGCAAAACTTTAAATTTTAAGTTATAATATGAGAATTATTTGTGTATAAATATACATGAATTTTTTAAAAAACTGTAAAGCAAGAATTTCTTCTCCATTCTTCACACAAACACACAAATAATGTTTTTTTTCTGTGTTTTGTTTTGTTTTTTTGCGGGGCTGGGGATTGAACCCAGGGCTTTGTACTTATGCGGCAAGCACTCTACCAACTGAGCTAGATCTCCAGCCCAGTATGGCATTTTTATAGGCCCTATTTTTACAAAGGAATTTGTGATTCTCTTAAACTTCCTTTATGCCTTTTTATGACCAATAAAATAAGGAAAAAATTTTTACATTTAATTCAGCTGTGTTTCCTAGTATCCATATAATTTAAACATTATTCTTATATAATTTTGATATATTTATATAAAATGTACTGTTTAATTCTCTTTTTTTAGTTATGAGTTTTGGTTAAAGGCATAGGAAGGTTAAACATTTCTCACTTTACTTCTGTGGGTCTCTTAGGTTTTTTTCTAATTTAATTTGAATCCTATATTTTTTAGTATTCACATTGATATAGTATTATATTGTTCTCTCAGGATCCAGGTCTTCTAGGAAAGAAGTTCATACAGAACCAGCCACCTTGGTGGACATTCCTGTTTGGTTAACTTATAAAGATTTAATATAAGTTACTCAGTATATTTCTTCATGTAGTCTCTAATTAGAAATAAAGTTTTTACTAATATTTTAGTCGAACCCCAAACCAGTACAACGTTGCTTCCCATAAGGTAGATAACTCCATCTCACACATTGAAGGGTAGTTTCCTTCTGAGTACTCTTTTAATAATCACCCATCTCGGGAAGTCTGTAGTGTCCTTCATGGACATTTTTGTTGGCATTATAGTGTTGTTCATATCTTATTCTCATTTTATTGGCCTCTGTACCAGTTTTCTCTAATGGAAAAACATTTTTTTACCTTATAATAATAATACAAAACTTAAAGATTCAGTGTTCTGTTGTTCTGCTAGTCTCTTTTAACTAGTAAAGTTAGTGTTTTTAAGATACATTATATTTGCTGAAGTAGGGTGAAGTACTTTACTACTATTGAAGGTTTAAGGTTTTTGTTATGTAAATCAGCTTGTTTGTATATACCAACTTGCGTTTATTTCTTTGTATTGTGCTTATTGACTTTTCCCTAACATCCTAGAGCTTAGCAGTTTGTTTTCTAAATTGAGGAGCTTTTCCTAATGATTAGTAAAAATGCATTGTTATTTTTAAAATATCCCAGGGTCTTGAGTCAAGTACCCTTATACCTACTCTTATGTCTCTTTTAAATGAACTGTATAACTTTGGACGAAGCATTTTTCCTGCTTGGGCCTCGATATCCTTATCTGTAAATGAAGAGATTAGATGAGGTCACAGCTTAGATTCCTCTGAGGTCTAGTTTGATTCTCCCTTGGCCATTTTATAACCATGACTCCAGGCAGAATTTTATTCTTGTTATTCTTCCCATGAATTTAAACTTATTAGAAAACGTTTGCTGTTAATGCATTTAAACTTAAATCAACAGGATTCAAATGTTATTAACTTTGTTTTCCATCATGATTTCAAGTCATTTTAAAAGAAAAATTATATTACAGATAACAAAAATAAAAGTTACACATACTAGACATGGCCTCATTTAATGGGAAAAGTCTTCTTAAGGACCAACATAAGCACCTTGATACATAGGAAAAAAAATGACATAAAATTTATGATATTTATTCTCTTGAATATCAATACAGCTAGTTTTCCAAAACTTGACACAGAATGAGTTCAGTGGAGCTGGGTATAGTTCAGTGGCAGAGCACTTGCTTAGCATGCAGAACACCCTGGGTTCAATTCCCAGCGCACACGCGCACACACACACACACACATACACACACACGCACACATATTGAAGGTAAAATTAATGAATGAATAAGTGATGATACTGGTCCATTTAATTAAAAAACTAAGTTTTTGCCAGGTGTGGTGGTGCACATCTGTTACCCCAGCAACTTGGGAGGCTGAAGCAGGAGGATTACAAATTCAAAGCCAGCCTTAGCAACTTAGTGAAAACTCCTCTCAAAAAATAAGGGGCTAGAGTTGTGGATCAGTGGTAGAGTGCCTGCCTGGCACATGTGAGGCCCTGGGTTTGATACCCAGTACCACATATAAAGGAAACAAAAGAACCATTGGCAGCTAACATACACATACACACACACACACACACACACACACATACATATATATATATAAAAAAGAGTTGGGGATGTGGCTCACTGGTAAAGTACCCCTGAGTTCAACTCCTGGTACTGAAAGAAATAAATAGCTATTGGCTTTTACCAACATTAAAATAACTATAAAACCTAAAAGAAATTAGAGAGGAATTGATTGAGAGTTTTCTGTTAAATAATTACTCTTAAACTACATTATTAAATTTGTTGCATAAATATTGTTGCCAGATCACCATGGGCAAGTGAATGCCCTGGTTTAAAATATTGTTAGAAATTAAAGTGATTATTATTTTTAGTATTTTCCTGGCTGTGCAGAAAATGTTCCTGTGGAGGCTTCTTGTCATTTAATAAAATGTAGAGGTTCCATTCATTCCATCTTTTCAGTGGGCTTCTCTTGTGGATGAGTGTTCTCTGAGAACCAGGCCATGGAGGTCCTGTTACGTTTAGAGATCATTATCTTGGCTCTCATTGTCTTCATTAGCTCAGATCAACGTCTGGAACACTTGGTCTGTAGGTTCACAGGGTAGAATGAAGTCAGGTCTCTGAGAACAATGGTGGAAAGCTGTTACAGGAAGGTGTACCATTTTCTGATGTGATGTCTTTAAACTATACTCGATTCCTTGCCTTAGGTCATTTCTCTGAATCATGCAACTCTCCCAGCCCAGAAATTAAATTAGATACCTAGACTTTCTCACTCAGAGATGCCTGTACAGTCACACATAGCATTTCAGTCAAGGATGGATGGCACATGTAACAGTGGTCACAGATGTGTGTGTGCACTCCACGATGCACACTCAACAGTGAAATTACCTAACAGCTCATTTCTCAAAAATGCATCCCCATTGCTAAGCAGCACATGCCTGTTTTGTGTTATTTTGATTGACTAAAAAACAAATTTACTTTCAGTTTTATGGTTCTGCAAGTCACATTTGTTGTATTCGAATCTGAGGCCCAATTTCATTGAGCATTTACGGGGTTTTGATAATGGGATATTCTGTGAGATGCATCAAATAAGCCTTGAGTGATTTATATTTATCCATCTGCCATTTTCATATTTATCTAGCTACTCCTGCCACCCTTGGTTTTGAAAAAGATATTGACACATGTCTTAGTTCTGCCTCTGAACTAATCTTGTCAGCAGAGACAGTTGATATGAAATAATTCTTTATTCCTGAGACAAGATCAGTTCAGTAGTGCTCTACATTGAGCAGAGGTGAACACATGTCTGAAAATAATGTATTTTCTCTATTTGTGAACTTGAAAATTTAAAAATCCACTAGTCATGATGGTACATGCTTATAATCCTAGCCCCTCAGGAGACTGAGGCAGGAGAATTGCTAGTTTGAAGCCAGCCTAGGCAACTTAGATCCTGTCTCAAAATATAAAAACTAAAAAATGGACTAGGGACATGGTGCAGTGGTAGAACACTTGCCTAGCATGTCCGAGCCCCTGGGTTCATTTCCCAGTACTGAAAAAAAGAAATAAGAAGGTCTCTCCAGTGTGAAGATATTAGTCTTGAAGTTCTCCTGTTATCAGGTGCTATTTGTACCTTAATGTGAGTTATCAGACTGAATCTGAATTCTTTTTCATTCCTCTTTATGATATCTAAAATGATATCTAAATGATTCTAAAAAATCATACTGCCTTACATATCTTTAACACCAACTTTGGACAACTTTTCTACTATTATTTTCAATTGCCAAATTTTGTTTTTGAGTTCTTTTCTCATTGGAGTTTGTATGAAGGAGTGACTACAGTTTAGACATTTACTTTGGCATGCTAGCGGTATCTCTGTTAACATCCCTTTCCCCAGCCCCCAAACAAAAAGTTCATCTGACAATTCAGACTGTCAAACTGGCTTATTATTTGAAAGAGCTGTGGAAACTGTTCCTTTAAAATTAAAATTTTGAAATTAAGAAAATATTTTCTATATTTTAATCTGACCATGAATTTAGGATTATTTATGTAAATGTACCTATAATTATAATTGTGATTATTTATTGTTTCACTTTCTATAAATATGCAGTACCCAAAGCTCACAATTAATCTGAGCTCTCACATTTAATTAATCTGAGCTGGGTTTGGTTTGGGTTTTTGTTTTTTAGGGTTTTTGGTTTTATCTTTTTTTTAACATTCTACATTCTTGTGTGTGTTACGGTATCACTGTCCCCTCAGCAGGCAGCTCTCCTGTAGATGAGCTGTTCTCACTGGGAATCAGGCCAAGGAGGTTCTGGCTTCATGGATGTAGTTGAAGAAGGTAATTCTGAACTATAAGAAATTGCTGGTTTGGGGCTGGGATTGTCGCTTAGCGCTGGCTTGCCTAGCATGTGTGAGGCCCTGGGTTCAGTTCTCCATCGCATATAAATAGATTAAAGGTCCATTGATAACTAAAAAAAAATTTTTAAAAATTAAAGAAATGACCTGGTGTTAGCAATTTTATAATATATGTTCAAGAAAAACCAAACAAAAGATATTCTAGAACACATATATTGACTTCTTATCCTTTCAGAGGTTTCATGAAGCAGATGCTGCAGAAAACCACAAATCTTCCCAAGAAAATTCTGCCTTACTGCCAAAATCCCCAGGATTTAAAGATATTTTCAAAATGAAGCAAATTCATTTTGGGAATACATAAATTACATAAGCCTTTCATTAAGTCTGGGTGTAGTTTTCCAGCTTTTTAGAGGCAAAATAATTTCTGCTCTCGCATCTAAAATGGACTCATTTTGCTCATGATAGAATATTATCCTCTTGATTGACATTTTAAAATAGTGAAAATGCTGTTATACAAATCAACAAATTTGCCATAAATGCCAGTCAAAGATTTTCTCTATACCTATGTTAGTTATAAGAATAAAGCATGAGTATAAAAATGCATATAAAATATGAAGCTTCTGTACAAGAAACCAACTTTATGATCTAAAAAGTTATAAATTAGGTTGTTCCAAACTCAGAGTTCATCTCCCAATATAAATTGTTATTTTGAATAATAAGAGTAACAGCTTGCTAGCAAAAGCTAATGTAGTTCAGAATACTCTAGGTGTCTTGATTTTGGATAAATTTTTGCAATGGAGAAAGCTCATTTTCATCTCAGTAATCACTTGGTACGTTTCTTCCTAGGTGATACTTCATGATACTCTGAGCCCTGTCTACTTGCATTCACACGCTGTCTGACCAGTTCCTCAAATGCTACATTTCTACCTTTCTACCCCCATACCTTTCTAACTACCTTCTATCCCCATTTATCCTTATCAAAATTTCCAAAGCATCTCCAGTATTAGCAAGTATTAGTGACTGTAGTTGTTTTATCTCACTTGGAAAGCAATCTGCCTTTTAAAAAACTAAGCATGTTGGTGGTAGCACAAATTAATCTCAGTGAGTAGAAAATCAAGCTTTAAAACAAAGGTAGAAGTAATTTTTTAGTGTTGGAACTATTTTGAGGCAAGAGATATCAGGAAGTGACCTGACTTGGAAATCTGCCCCCTTTCCCTGAAGTCATGTGATGTTTAAAAATGCTGTATGTTTTCAGTGACCTTGAGGAAGGGACCTGACCATCCTGTTTTGTGAAGTCGGGGCTGTTAGTCCTGCTTTTCTCTGTCAGGGATGTCTGGAGCATCTCCTCCCTCTCTCATACCCTGCTGAGACCATTTCCTTGTCATCCTGCCAGACCTCGCAGCTGGGCCTGTCTCGCAGCTCTGCTCATTGATACGAAATTCACAAGTGAACACTGTCCATGCTTATTAAGTGAAAGGTTCTCCCCATTTTATTGTTAATAAAGAGATAAGAGGGAAAAAGATATTTCTTTTTTAAATATTCTAAAAAATTATTACTTCTTAATAGCTGGCACTTAGCAATTTAGTTTTCAAACCCTATTCTGAATTAAGTTTCTGGATGATTCTAAAATCTAAAATCTTAATCTTGCTTTATCACATAAACATCTAGAAAATGTTTATGCTGAAGGTTTGCATTTTGTGGCATTAGTTCTTCATGTTTCTTTTTTACACATTGACTAAAACTGTTCATCCGTGTCCACATGGGTGGGAAGGTTGCAGGTGCTGGGACCTGTGTAGGGCAAGTGTGCTCGGGTCGAGCCTGGACCGAATCCTGGTATTAGCGGAGTGTGTGCTGCACTCTGCTCGTGTAGATTTATTTTGTTTACAGTAGACCAATGTCAGTTTTTGTAAATGTTTTTTCTTAGCACTTTAACTGTGAGTGTACAAACTGATTTTAAATGTAGTGGTTGTATATTTTGGTTATAAATTGGAAATTTTTAATAAAATTAAATAATTTGTTCTTGTTTCTGTCATTAATACCTGCTTGAAAATAATGTTCTATGTCATCTTCCAGACCTCAATCTATTTATCACACTGCCATTTTTTAAATTAGGTTTTATATCTTATATTCTTAAAATATTAAAGTATTTTATTCATCATTATTTGGGAATCACAGTAATCTGGGACATAGAAATACATAAACGTGAGCCGGGCATGGTGGCGCACGCCTGTAATCCAAGCGACTTGGGAGGCTGAGGCAGGAGGATCGCGAGTTCAAAGTCAGCCTCAGCAACTTAGCGAGGCCCTAAGCAACTCAGTGAGACCCTGTCTCTAAATAAAATACAAAATAGGGCTGGGGATTTGGCTCAGTGGCCGAGTGTCCCTGAGTTCAATCCCTGGTTCCAAAAAAAAAAAGAAAGAAAGAAAGAAATACATAAACGTACTCCATCCTACATCATGTCCCTTTCTCTCACATTTGTTTTGTCAATACAGATAAGAACCATCTCTGTTTATTGTTAAATTCTCGGTACATAACACTACAGGGTACATAATAGAGGCTAGGTGAATATCTGTTGAAAAAATTAATATATTAAAGTATCAGCTTTCCAATAGGAAATCTTATATGAGCGAATAAATTGCCAAATGATTTTTTTGTTCATTCACAAGAATTCAGATCAAAAGATTTAAAGTACTACTAGTATATATCTTGCCTGGATCATAGTTGCGAGGGACCTTAGAAATCATAAGGTCCAACTTCCCACCCAGAGCAGAAATCCCTCAAAACCACCTTGTGTCAGCCTCTGTTTGGATGGTTTCAGCAGCAGGAAGCTCACCACTTGGTCTGGCCTTCCTGTTCCATTTTGAGACAGTTTGACTTGTTAAAAGACTTGCCACATATAGAGTGTGAAATGTACCTTTGCTCCTGGGTACTCTTCTGTAGATGCTCACATTTCTATTAGAGCACGACTTTCTAGACACTGGGAAAGAGGTCTCCTGTTCCCTCCAAACCTTTTTCTGCAGGCAGGACATGGCCTATTCTCCAAATCATCATCTTCAGTTCTAATGTGACATCCTCTCAGAGTCTACTTGTTCCTCTCCAAGACACTCCAGTTTGATACTTCTCTTAACATCTGTAGAACTAAACACGTATCTTCAGATGCTATAAAATCAGTGAAGAATCCATTGTACACTTGGTTCTGCTCACTCTACTTTTTTAAATTCTCAACTGAGGCAAAAACTCCTTCCAATGACTGAGGGTCTAGCCATCCATAATGAAAATGGGCATGTGCACATGTTCATCAGCTGCTCCCACTCCAGGGTTTCTCAACTAGAGCACAATATTTTCCTGAGGCATTGATGGGTCACCTACTGTGTGCCTGGCAGTGAATCAGAGTCCTTAATCTCCTGACAATTTGCTTCCAAAATGGACAAATATTTAATTAAGATGGGAAAACCGGTAGGCAAATGTGGATCTCTAGCAGGGGGAGGTGAATCCCAGTGTGTGCTGCAGCTCAGCCACTCAGCTCCTTTCCTGCAAAAAGAAAGTATTGGACTCAGTTATGGAATACTTTCATCAAAACAGTGTATGTCGTCTGGGCACAGAAAAGAGATGAAAGCAGGCTTCTGTTGAAAGGGAAAATGAAGTTGCTGGACTCCTACTTGCTTGGCCCATCCCTTCTTACCCCTCCCTTTGCACAGCAGTGTCTAGATTGTTCTATATCTTGACTGGTAGTCACTTGAATCTGCACATGATAAAATTCATTGAACTAGAGAAATACACAGATGAGTTCTACAAAAGGGGTGAGGTTGAATAAGAGATCATATCTATGTCGATATCCTGGCTTTGATACCACATTATAGTTAACAGAAAAGGTTACCATAGGGAAGTATTACTTCCTAAAACTGCATTTAAATCTACAATTGTCTCAAAAGGACATATTACTAGTTTCCAAATGTGACTAAGCTCTTTATCGTCAACCTTTATTTGCCTGCTGCACAAGACCTGCAGATGGCTACTTGGTTTGTCCACAAAGCCGGGAGTCGATTACCCGTGTTGAACAGGTCACCCACCCGACAAGGATTACCTCACCCTCTGCCTGCAGGAGTGAGGAAGATGACTGCAGATCACTCACCTGACTTAGGCTTACCTTACCCTCTCACAGGGGCCTCACATTGGGTACCAAAATGTTGTGAAGTGGAACTGGAGCGGCCTGTGGGAATAAGGAAGATGAGTGTGACAGCGCTAACACCACGCCGGGAGCTCAGGTTCTGAAGACGCAGGCTCAAGTTTAATGCGAAACAAGCAGGCATATATAGCGGGCATTGACTAATTACAAATTGCCAGTAGCTGTTAACACCTTCATGTTAAGCTCCTGATTAGGCTCGTGATCAGGCCAATTAAGAGAAGAGGAAGTGCCCGGCCCGGATGCTCACAGGGAGCATAATGCACAGCATGGGCATGCCCAGTGCTTCTGAAAGAAACAGGTCTGCCTGTTCCATCATTATGCTTCTTCCTGTAATGCGAACCACAAAGCCTCAGGTGTTCCTACAGTCAGAGAAAGATGTGATAACAGAAAAAGGGTAAGAAAGATGCAGAGTTGGGATGCCTTAACCCACCATCCTTGACTTAAAAGAGGGAAGAAGCAGTAAACTAGGAATGGAACCACCCTTTGACCCAGTTATCCCACTCCTCTGCATATACCCAAAGGACTTAAAAACAGCATACTGTAGCAACATGACCACATCAATATTTTTAGCAGCTCAATTCACAATAGCTGAACTATGGAACCAAGTTAGATGGCCATCAACACATGGATGGATTAAGAAATGTAGTATATATACACAATGGAATATTAGCCATAAAAAAGAATGAAATTATGGCATTTGCCAGTAAATGGATGGAACTGAAGACTATCACACTAAGTGAAATAAGTCAATCCCCCAAAAAAGCAAAGGCCAAATGTTCTCTCTAATATTCAGATGCTAACACGGGAGGGGGAGGAAAGAATAGAATTTCATTGGATTAGACAAAGGGAAATGAAGGGAAGGGAAGGGAATGGGAATAGGAAAGATAGTAGAATGAACTGGACATAACTTTCCTGTGTTCATACACGAATACATAACCAGTAAAACGCCACATCATGTGCAACCACAAGAATGGGAAGTTATACTCCATGTATGTAGGATATGCCAAAATACACTCTACTGTCATGTACAACTAAAAAGAACATTTTTTTTTAAAGAGGGAGAAAGGAGGCTTTGTGCTAAGGAATGCCTGTTGCCTCAAAGCTGGAGGTGGCTTTCTGCTGAGAGCTAATAAGAAAACATGGAGGTCAGTCCTGCCACTGCAAGGAACTGGGTTCTGCCAGGGGCCGGAATGAGCAAAGCAAGCAACCTTCTCTGCTTACAATCTCCAGAGAGGAACTGCTGACGCCTTGAATTTCGGTGTGGGAAACCCATGTCACTTCCCAGGTACAGAGGTATAGGATAATAAAATTGTGTTGCTTAACCCCCCTTAGTTTGGGGTGGTTTGTTATGACAGCAATAGAAAACGAATATGCCAAGCCTCACACCTCCACACTGGCCGAGCGTAGGCAATGAGCAGATGAGTAATGGAAAATGGCCCAAGGAATCCACCAAGAATCAGCAGCATTTCAGGGAGCTGGCCAGTTGCCCTGCCACAGACTGTCGAGGGGCAGAGACAGGTGGGGGTGCTGAGCTGCACCAGGGCAGCAGTCCCTGCGCCTCCCACTTATTTTTCATCATTATTCTTGCAGTTTTCTTCCATTGATTCCCACATCCCCTTCCATTCATCCTACCTTCCTCCTCTATAAAACTCTGCTCTTCATTTTTTTCTGTTTACATAAGCAGGCATTTTGTCTGCTAATAAGTACATTCCTACCAGCAAACCCACCCATTTGTCAGGAGATAGGGGGCAGGTTAGGGCTTGGGAAAATGTTGAAATTCTCAAGTGTCCCAAGTTTTAGGTTAGAGAACATATTCCATTACCTGGTCTCTGAGTGCTCCTCTGCAGCATACACAAAAGAGAGTTATGTGTAAATCCACTTTTGTGTGTGTGTGTGTGTGGGTGTGTGGGTGTGTGCTCCTGGGGATTGAACCCAGGGCCTTGTGCTTGCAAGGCAAGCACTCTACCAACTGAGCTATATCCCCAGCCAAAATCCACTAATCTTTAAATACCAACAAACAAGAACAACAAAAAAGACCCACAAAATCAGGCACTCAAAAATATTTTGAAAATAGCAAAAATTTCCAGCTGAGGTGCTGATGACTCGCTATTGTTTCTCATTATCTCTTTGCATACAGCTTATGTCTACCAGACCTACAGAGCCAATGGAAGGTCTTCACAACCTCAGATAATATTAGATGAGCTACTGTGCAATTATACAATAGAAGTACTTAAACACTTCACATGAAGTGAACCCACCAAGCGTATGTATTTTTATTTTAGGAATTTTTGACACCAGACTTGTTAGAAAAGTGTTTGCTAAATATGGGAAACAAATCCAAGCACTAAATCCGTATGAAGCTTCTGGCTTCCCATATGTCCAGTGGCCAGAAGGGTAGAAGGAGGGAAGTTGTTCTTTGGCAATAGATGGGACAGGATGAGCCAGGTTTAAGGTCCCCAAGGCAGGAATGATACGTGTGCCTCTCAGCGTCAACTTAGTGGAATCCAAATGGACCCTGACTGTAATGACCAGCCCTGGCCTTTCTTGGCGCATTGATAAGCATTTCTGAAAACTCCCTTGGTTCTAAGAGCCATATGGCTGCCAGGAATTGGCTTATTTCTGGCGCCACCAATACAGCACTAAAATTAACAAGCACATCCAAAGGTTCTCAAGAGAGCAAACTAAGTCCTTTCATCTAAAACACTTCCTCGTGAATGGGATCGCGTTTACAGAAACATGGCATTTATTGTGAGCCTGTTTTAGCTGTCATGGTTTCAGTTTTTTCTCCGGAGACAGAGGTCGTATTTATATCATTTCTCTTGTTAGTTGATGACAGTCATTTTAGAAAGTGATGTTTCAAGTCTGTGGCCATACAATGGCATTCATTCACTTATTCACTAAATACCCAGGGGTTTTACCTACTCCTTTCTCCAGGCATTTAAAGAATGCATGACATGGTTCCTACTCTGAGAGGGTCAGCTCTAAAACGCCTTGAAAGTACCATCATGTTGGTGGGTTCAAAGGATACTACCCAAGCTCAGGTGTGGACCAACTTACCTCCCCCACTAGGGCTGTACCATCAAAGATCCAATCAATAATTAACTGCTGGGGTCCATTTTCTGTTGCTATAGGAAGACACTTGAGACGGGGTAATTAACAAAAGGTGTGTCTGGCCCACAGCTCAGGAGGCAGAGTCCAAAATCAAGGACTGCATCTGCTCGGCTTCTGGTGAGGGCCTAACTCTTGTGCCTTTTGTGGCAGAAAAGCAAAAGAGCCACGAGCGACATGCAGAGAGAGCACTGGTCAGAGAGGAAGCAGAAGAAAGCCAAGGAAGCAGAACTGGCTTTGTCGCAGCCCTGAACCGTAGCTGGGCCAGTTCTCCGACAGTCAGAGCCCACGGCCATTAACCTGTTCCGGAGGCTCCACCCCCACGACCCAAGCACCTCCCTTCAGACCCCACCTCCCAGCGCTACCACGTTGAAAATTCAAACAGCAGCAGGGACCAAAACAGGCAACCGAGGTACATCCTGCGATCAGAATGTTAAGTCTTAAGGGAGAACACAGGCGGTAAATAAGCAGATTAAGTTCAGATAGTGGTAAGTGTTATGAGATAACGCTATCCTACAAAGAGATCTTTGAAAGGGATGAAGTTGACTATGTGCATATACAAATGTCACAATGAATGTCACTATTATGCAGAATTGTAATGCACCAATTAAAACCTAAAAAGAGGTACTTAAAGGACTAGATAAGAAATATGGATTTTGTTTAAAGTGCAAAACATTGCCATCAATGGAAGGTTAACATGACATGACAATATTTTATTTTTTAAAAAATCATCCTGTCCATTTGCAAGTGAATGGATGGATCTAGAGAATATCATGCTAAGTGAAATAAGCCAACCCCCCCAAACTAAAGGCCAAATGTTTTCTCTGATAAGTGGATGCTGATCCATGGTCTTGGGGGGGTGGGTAAGGAAGAATGAAGGAATTTTGGATTATGCAGAGGGGAGTGAGAGGTGGGGTAGGGCAGTGGGGATGGGAAGGACAGTAGAATGACACAGACATTATTACCCTATATACATGTATGAAAAAATTTTAAAAAGAAAAAAATTGTCCTGTCAGCTCTATGGAAAATGGACTATGAGGATTAAGAGTACTCATCAGATGGGCTGGGGTTGTGGCTCAGTGGTAGAGCGCTTGCCTAGCATGTGTGAGGCACCAGGTTCCATTCTCAGCACCACATGTAAATAAAATAAAGGTCCGCTGACAACTAAGATATATATATATATATATATATATATATATATATATATATATTTTTTATTCATATATAATATATATATTTTAAAAAGAATACACACCAGGCACAGTGGCACATGCCTGTAGTCCCAGCCACTCAGGAGGCTGAAGCTGAAGGATCACAAGTTCAAGACCAGCCTCGGCAACTTAGGGAGAGCCTGTCTCAAAATAAAAAATAAAAGGGGCTGGGGATGGAGCTCTGTGGTAAAGTTCCCCTGGGATCAATCCCCAGTACTGAAAAGAAATGCACACAGGGAGTGTAATAAAAAAAGGTTATTGCATGAATACAGTTAGAGGTGAGAGTGATTTGCACTGAAGGTCCTTGTAGAGATGGACATAGAGGGAGGTTCAGGAAGTGTTCTGAAGGTGGAGGCCGCAAGACTACTGGGTGTGACGGGTGACAGAAAGGGAAGGAATAAAAGATGACTGCTAACTTTTTTGTTTACTGCAGCCTGGTGACTTGTGGCCATGTAATGAAATGGGAAGACGGGGCACAGGGGGAGAATAAATGTTGAGGGGAAAACCGAGTTAGAAATCTAAGCATTCCAAGATGTAGATGGTACCTAAAGCCACTGGGCTGTATGCAATCACCTTGGAAAAGACTGGATGTGAAAGGAGTTTGTGAGGGAAAGGTCAGTGAGATAGGAAGGGATGAAGGGAAGGTGTTGGCGGAAACCAGAAAGGGGTTTGCAAAGGAAGCGTGACTGGTCAGGGGAGGTTCATGGTCAAAACCAGCCAAACACATGAGAGGGACCATCGCATCATGAGTGACAGCCCGTTCTCCAAAGACTTCGTATTTTAGGGTCAATAGAGGCAGAATACAAAATAATACTTGGATGGGTTTAAAGAAATAAAAGAAGACATCAGACATATAACTGAGAAACAGGGTACTGTGAAAAACAAGGAGGCAGATTTAAAAAAAAAAAAAGTTGAATTTCTAGGTATGAACACTTACTTAGCTGAAATTGGAAGCAACAAATTAAACACAGCCAATGAGAGATCAGTGAATTAAATGAGGTGACTTTTTTTTAAATGTCCAGCATTCTTTGATATTCTTTCCTTCAACAGGTGGAGCATAGGGCTGGGGATGTGGCTCAGTGGCAGAGCACTTGCCTGCCCTGGACAAGACCCTGGGTTTCATCCCCTGAACAAACAAACCAAAGGTGGAGCATAATTCTGCCCTGCCATCATACGTATGGATGAGTCTTAGCGATTTGCTTCTCAGGAATGGACAGAGCAGAAGTGAAGGTCTGTGATTTGGAGAGAGGTCATAGAAGGCACTGTGGCTTCCTGCTGCTCCCTGCTCTCTCTCTCTCCCTCCCTCACCCAGCTGCCATGCTATGGATACCAGGCTGCCCCGTGGAGAGGCCTCCTGAGTGAGCCACCTTGGAAGAGGCTGGCACCCCTGGGCATGCTTTCTGACGACCACAGCCCAAGCTGGGCTTGACCGCTGCTTCCTAAGAGACTCGGAGCCAGAACCATCCAACTAAGCACTCCTGGATTCCTGACCCTCAGAAATTGTGAAATGATAACCGTTTGTTGCTTTAAGTTGCTAAATTTGGGGATAATTTGTTGTGCATCAAGAAATAACTAACACAGGATTAATTTAAAGAAATTACCCCAGTGCAGCATAGAGAAACAAAGAGGAAGTGTGAAATGACATTAAATTGGCATTCCAGAAAGAATGGGCGGAAAACAACCATTTGAAGTGCTAATAGATGAAGGTTTCCCAGAATTGCTGAAAGACTCTGATCATTAAGTCCATGGAGCCCCTGAATCCTAAGTTTGTTTGTTTTTTTTGACAGTACTAGGGATCAAACCCAGGGTCACACACACATGCTAGGCAATGGTAGGCTATGCTAGGCTCACTACCATTGAGCTACACCCCCAACCCTAAGGTGATTTTTTAAAAATTTCACTTAGACCCTATAGGAAAACTGAGGAACACCAGAGGAGAAAAAATAAAGCAGCCAGAACAGAGAGACATCAATCACAAAGGAAGAGCAGTTACCCCAAAGGCTGATTTCTTTGCAGCAAAGTGCAAGCCAGAAGAGGAGAGATTTTATATATATAAATCTATTGTGATAACAGCAACTGGAAACCAAGAATTACACGCTAGCAAAACTATCTCTCAAGAACAAGGGCTAGCAGGCTTGATGGTGCACACCTGTAATCCCACCTACTTGGAGGCTGAGGCAGGAAGATCACAAGTTTGAGGCCAGCCTCAGCAACTTAGCTGAGACCCTGTCTCAAAATAAAGTGTTAAAAGGGCCAGGATGCAGCTCAGTGGTAGTGTGCCCTGGGTGCGATCCCCAGCACTGCAGAAAGAAAAAGAGCTCTGGTAAAATGGGTGCTAGTGGGGTAACTGTGACCATCTGTTCCAAACTGTTCCAAACTGCCCGCATATACGCCTCTTATTATTATTTGACAGGAAGAATAAAATCATACAAATCACCCACCTTCAGCATGACAAGAAGACACTGCAAATTTCAAATTACCTGAAGTAGAAAATGAAACAATTTCCACAGCAGAGAGTTCTCTCACCGTACCACTGCCAAAGGCTGCAGAGTTGGAGGGTCCAGATAAACTGCACTAGAGGGAAAGTGTTTTGAGCTAAAATCAAGGTTCACTTGAAGTGTGAAAATGCTGGTAAAGGGTCCAGTCACTTTCAAGTTCAAAGAGGCTTAAAAATAAATGCAAGATTTTAGTACTCAGCCATGAAGAAGAATGAAATGATGCATTGGCTGGTAAAGGAATGGAACAGGAGAACATATGCTAAGTGAAAGAGGGCAGACTCAGAAAGTCAAGAGTCAAGTGTTTTATATGAGGAAGCTAGAGCGAAACAAGAGGAAAAGGGGGTGAGGGACCCCATGGAAGCAGAAAGGAGGTCAGTAGAGGAGAGGCAGGGAGCTAAGGAGGATGCAGGAAGGATGGGAAAAGATACCAAATTATGCTATATATGTATACCATATATACATATATGAATATACCACAGGGAATTTCACTATTATGTATATCTATAAAGCACTAATTTAAAACTATAAATAAATAGAAGGAAGACTAGTCAAATAGAAGAAGGGGAACAGGGGCAGGGAGGAGGGGAAGGAAAGTACTTGGGACTGAGTGGAGCAAATTATATTCCATGCTTATATGATCATGTCAAATTTAACCCCAACACTATGTATTATTATAATGCACTAATGAAACTGAGATTTGAGGAGGGAGTCGTCTTCTAGGAGGAAAGATAGTAAAAACGATGGTAGGGATGCAGGGTGAGGTGCCCTTTGGAACCTAGGCAGTAAAGGGGGAAGGAATCAAGAGGGAAGATTTTAGCATCTTACAAGATGAAAGAAAACCAGGAGTCCAAGGACTCACAGCTCCTCCTGGACACATCGCCAAATGCACTTGACTACACCTTCAGAGGAGAGTGCTCCTGAACTAGCCAGCATGCCAGGCCATGAAAAACACGGATGTGAGCAATCTTCATGTATGTAAGCCTTCCACACAAGGAGAAAAAACACCAAATAAGGGCCAGGGATGTGACTTAGTGGAAAGTGCTTACCTAGTGTGTGGGGGACCCTGGGCTCCATCCTCCACACTGAGGGCGGGGCCGGGCAAAAGACAAATGAAAATCGAAACATTTCAGCTAGTAGCATTTCATCCCTGCTCCCCCTCCAGGAAGAAACAAAAACAAAAACACATAACTGAGAAAAATTCTAACAGAACATTACCCAGAAAGAAAAGAATGCTTGAATCCGTATATTAAAGCGTCTACTAGGTCCGAAGAAAATGGACTTTGCGTGATCAACTGTGAGACATATCCTTGCATGGTAAACTGGCTGCAAACCCAGTGAAGCACATCAGCTGATATGCACCTGTAATCCTTCCCATATTGACTCTGGGCATGGCCAGGTGAGTTGCTTTGATCAACAGGACATTAGAAAGCATGATGCCAACAGATGTTTGGTAAGTGTGTATTAGGGGTTGTTCTTTTGGAATTCTCCTACTTGGAGCTTGGAGTCCCCATGAAAAGAGGTCCAGCCGTGGTATAGAGAAAAGGGATTCCCAGTGAGTCCCCAGCCATCTTAGCAACCCTCGCAAAGGCAATAACCAAGTGTGTCCCCACAAAGACCATGTGGAGCAGACGAATTGCCCTTCTAAACCCAGCTTTACTGAAGATTCATGAGATAAAATAAATCATTGTCATCTTAAGTCACTAATTTTGTGATGGTTGGTTAACTCAAGTACCTTGTAACTTACCTAGTATGGGGAATAGAGTAAAAGTTTTACACACCAAGTAAAACTTGAAGATTTTTAAAATACAGAAAAAAACTCTTGGAGTTAAGAAGAAAAAAAAAGTCAAATTAAGATTTAAAAAGAAAGACTCAGTCTATCATTAAGCTTCTCAAAAGCAATATCCAAAGTAGGGCAAACACAGAGCATTAGTTTTATGAAAGTAAGGAAACGAATTTTATATCCAGCCAATTTGTCCTTCAAGTATCAAAGCTTTAGGAAAAAGCTCTAAACACACAGGAAATAAAATAATATTATCCAAAGAGACTTTTAAAAATACCTTTATTTTATTTATTTTTATGTGGTGCTGAGGTTCAAACCCAGTGCTTCATACTTGCTACACAAGTGCTCTACCACTGAGCCACAACCCCTGCCCCAGAAGAGACTTTTTTGAGGAGTATAGAAGTTAAGCTTTTATTCAACCAACTAATGACTTGGAAACCCTGGCAAGAGAACTGATGGTAAGCTGTAGGAGTAGTTCAGTGATAGGGCACTTGCCTAGCATACACAAGGCCCTGGGGTCTATCCCCAGCACCCAAAACACAAACAGATGGTGCACATTCAATCTAATTTTTAGATCCAAGACTAACACAAAAGGTAAGTGTGAATAAGGTCTCAGGGTTATATATTCTCATGAACTGGAAATAATGCAATTTAAAATGACTGTTAGTAATGCTATTAAAAGAGAGAAAAGGCATCCCACAGAATGGGAAAAAAGATTTACAGATTATCTGATACAGGATCAATATCCAGAATACATAGGGAAGTCCTAAAACTAAATAACCACAAACCAAACAACCCAACTTGAAAATGGGCAGGAATATGCATAGGTGTTTCTTCAAGGAAGATGTACAAATGGTCAATAAGCACATGGAAAGATGCCCAGCACCACTAATTGCTAGAAAAATGCGAATCAAAATCAAATGCAATGCCATATACACCCATTAGGATGGCTAATATCCACAAAATAGAAAATAAAATGTTGGCGTGGATGTGCAGATGTTGGAAACTTGTGCACTGATGGTGGGAATGCAAACTTGAGCAGCTGCTATGGAAAGCAGTATTGTGGTTCCTCAAAATACTAAAAATAGGGGCTGCGGTTGCAGCTCAGTGGTGCAGTGCTTGCCTCGCATGTGTGGGGCACCCAGTTCAATCCGCAGCACCACAGAAAAATAAATAAAGGTATTAAAATATTAAAAATAGAATCACCAAATTATGCGGCAATGTCACTTCTGAGCATATACCCCCCAAAATTGAAAATTGACTTGAAAGGATATTTGCATACCCAAGTTCACAGCAACTTTCTTCACAAGAGCCAAAAGGGACAAGCAAACCAGTGTGTTGATTAGGTGAATGGATAAATGGCACATGTCTGTAAAGGAATATTACTCAGCCTTAAAAACGAAGTAAATTCTTACATGAGCTACAATGTGGATAAGTCTTAGAGACATTATGCTGAGTGAAATAAGTCAGTCACAAAAGACCAGACACTACAATTCCATCATATGAGGTACTTAAAGTAATCAGATTCATAGAGACAGAAAAAAAAGTGCTTGCCTGGGATGATGGGGTAGAGGAAAAGGAAAGTAGGCCAGGGAGTACAGAGTGTAGGTTTACAAGATGAAAAGAGTTGTAGATGGATGATGGTGATGTTTGCACAAAAACACAAATGTAGTTAATGCCGCCAACTGCATCCTTACGATGGTTAAAATTATAAATACTGTTATGCAGATTTAACCACAATTGAATAAAATAGTTTCAAACCGTAAGAAATGCAGAGAAACTAATGGTAAAGGACTGTTATAGGTAATATGCTCATATTATAATTTTGTTGCAAATAAATATTTATTAATGAGAAAAATTTTTTCACAAAGAAAAGCCCAGACACAGATGGTTTCACAAGTGAATTGTGTGTGTGTGTGTGTGTGCGCGTGCGCGAGCGCATGTGCCAGGGATTAAACCCAGAGCTGCTTAACCACTGAGCCACATCCCCAATACTTTGTATTTTTTATTTTGAGATGGGGTCTCCCTAAGTTGCTTAGGGCTTTGCTAAGTTGCTGAAGCTGGCTTTGAACTTGTGATTCTCCTGCCTCAGCCTTCCAAGTCCCTGGGATTGTAGGCTTTGCCACAACCCCCGGCTTTACTAGTGGAGTCTATCAAATATTTATAGAAGAAATAATATAAATGCCTTACAAGTTCTGCACAATAATAAAGGAAGAGAGATCAATTCCCAATTCATTTTTTGAGGCTAATATTATCTGGATATCAAAACCAGACAGTGACATTAGGAAATAAGTAGCATAGCAATATGCCTCTTCTATTCAGCATCATGTGAGGTTGTAGCCTATGTCCTGGGACAGAAAATGAACAAATGAGCCATATCATATTGGTAAGAAAAAACTAAAACTGTCTTTATCACATATGACAGACAATACTGTATGAAGAAAATCCCAAAGAATAAAGAATCCACTGCAAACACTCTTCTAGAATTAATAAGTGAGTTTTGCAATGTCACAGAATGTAAAGATCACTAAAGCTCCTGCATGGTGGCGCACACCTGTAATCCCAGCACCTCAGGAGGCTGAGGCAGGAGGATCACAAGTTCAAGGCCAGCCTCAGCAACTTAGTGAGGCCCTAAGTAATTTAGTGAGACCCTGTCTCCAAATAAAAAATAAAAACAGCTGGGGATATAACCCAGTAGTAGAGCACCCCTGGGTTTTGTCCCCTATATCACCAACAACACCAAAAAAGAAAAAAATAAAATAACTTCCCAAATTTGTCTTTTTAAATGTATTTTTTATTTGTAGATGGACATAATGCCTTTATTTTATTTATTTATTTTTATGTGGTGCTGAGGATCAAACCCAGTGCCTCACACGTGCTAGGCAGGCGCTCTACCACTGAGCCACAACCCCAGCCGCTCAAATTTGATTATTCATAAATTTAATTGGAATTCCTATGGAAATTACAGCAAACTTTTTTGCAAAGCTGGCCACGTCAATACTAAAATTTATCTGGAAATGGGATGGATCTAGAACGGCAAAAACAATAAAAGAAGGAATTCGAAGGACTTACATTACCCAATTTCCAACTTACCCACATAAAACCACAAGACAGTACTGTGGGCAGGCCAAGGTCAGCAGACAGCCCAGAGCAGAACTGGGAGTCCTGAATGGCATCCTTAATTAATGATGGATCGATTTCTGACAATGGTGCCAAGATGGTTCAAGGAGGGAAAGGGTCCATTTTCTAGCAAATTGTGCTGAGAAAAATCAAAACCTAGGTCCATGTGAAGACGTGCACGCAAACGTTTGCAACTCTAACTCGGCAAATGTTCCTCGCAGCCTAAAGTGGAAACAAGCCCAACATCCATGACTGTGCCTGGTAGCCAGACGCGGCATGTCCCCACGCTGGCTGTACAGAGGACTCTTAGATGCAGGCCCCTGGTGTACCCATTGCCCTGGGATGTCCCTGCCTCCAGTAAGTGCACAGGACACACACCTGTCTCATGTCACAACCACACCTCAGAGTCAATCCAACAGGGCACAGTCCACCCTGGCCTCTCCTGTCCTCTCCTCTAGTGTTACTCGCTTTTCGGACAGAAATGTGGCTCACGTGGTTTTCAATATAGTTACTCGTTTACTCATTCCTTTGTAATCAGTCTCCTCTCTGCTCCTGGCTGTTCCCTCCGCCCCAGCACTGGAGGTCCCAGCAGCACCCTCAGCCCAGGGAGACTTGGTTTCATCCGGGCCCTTCTGGTGTGTTATGTGAATGGACAACCGCAGAGATGAGGCCAAAGCAGCGACCAGACTGAAGTCCATGGCAATAATCCAGACGAGAGATGATGCTATCAGTGGGGATGGAGAAGCAGCCTAATTCTGGATACATTTTGAAGGTAGAAACTGAAAGCGTTTGCTGGCAAATGGCTTGGAGAGTGTGAGGAAAGGAAGTCAAGGATGATCAAAGTTTAGGGCCTGAAAAACTGAGCCTGCAACTGAGATTAGGGAGATTTCAGGAGGAGCTGTATTGGGGTGAACATCCGGGGGTGGTTCTGGATACGCTGGGTTTGAGAGGCCTGTCAGATGTCTCAGTGGGCACCTGCATGGGGGCCCACGGGTCCAGGGCAGAGCTCTGAGCTGCAGATACAGACCACATCAGCATATAGTGACACTAAACCCAGGAGACCACATGAGGCCACCTAAAGAGTAGGTGAAGGTGAAGAAGAGAGGGATCCAAGGACTCATCCCTGGACACTCCAACATTTAGAAGAGGCAAGGTGGAGGTGGCCAAAGGGTGGGCACGTGCCTGGGAGTCGGAGGTCCAGTGAAGGAAGTTTTTCAAGGGGGAGTGTGACCCACTGCGCCACCTGAAGTTGACAAGACAGGTCAGTGAGGACTGAGCAATGGCCTCAGGTTCAGCAATGAAAGTCTTGATGGGAGAGGAAACCAGGGAGGGCGAGACGAGGACAGACTGGAGGAGCAGATGGGCAGCTCTTCCAGGGCACTTTGCTGTGGAGAAAAGGAGAGGAGTAGATGGAGAGAAATGATTGCATTAAGACAGGCGGGTAATCGCGCTTGTACGCTGGTGAATTCGATGATGTGAAAACACGGGAGAATTGCCGCTTGTCCTGGGTGGGCAGCGCAGATTGCCCAGCCAAGTGCAAGGACAGTTCATCAGCTGCACAGGTGGTGAGAGCTGGCGCCGCGGGAGTGGGGGAAGCTTGAGGAAATTCTCTCCTGTCTGATCAATTTTCAGAGAGAAGCAAGAAGTGAGGCCATTGGGAGCAGGGACCGAGGAGAAGATGCTGGAGGCCGAAGGAGCGGGGGAGAGATATAGAGTATCGCCCCAGAGAAGGAATTGGGGAAATGCAGGAGGCTGGCCAGGCGGTGCGAGGCCCCACCTGAGAGGGATGCTGAACTCGGTCAGTGGTGCTGGAGTTTCCCAGCCTGTTCACTGGGGCGGGACGGGTGCAGTTCCTTTTTTTTTTTCTTTTCTTTTTTTTTTTTTCTTTTTTTTTTTTTTTGGTATAGGGATTGAACCCAGGGGCACTTTATTTTTAAATTTTGAAGCAGGGCTTTGATAAGTTGCTGAGGCTGGCTTTGAACATCGATCCTCCTGCCTCGGCCTCCTGAGCTGCTGGGATTCTGGTGTGCACTGACGGGGGCAGTTCTTTCGGGGCCATTAGCCTGAAGCTTAGCTGGTGATCAGAGGGATACCTAGAATTTTTTCACTTTCTATGATGCTTTATAATGTGTCATAGAATTGATACTTAACTAATCTGTAATTTGGTGAAACTGTTTCTCGCTGGTTGGCAACTCTACTAATTTTCGAGATATCATTTGAGCTGAAACAGATTAATCCATTTTATTGCTAGTGTGACTCATCATTTCATGCCCGTCTCTCCTCCTCACCGACAGTTCTGTGCCAAGACGCAGATAGATCGAGAGCCGGGCCTCACACTGCTGGCCCAGCTCCTGGCCTCTTGCCACACTGGGCACTCATAGCTTCTGTCATGAGCTAGTGGTCAACAGTCCCTCTAGGCTGCTGGCTTCCAATAGGTCATTACCCTTGGAAGAGTTCAAACAGGTTTTTAAGTGTGGGCTGGGAGAAAAGGGCGGTGAGGAGACATTCCTGACTTTGACTTGAATTTGGCTCCAGTTTCTGGAGACAAGAGGTGCAGGCTCTGACTGTGGGAGGGGGAGACCAAGGTGGAGCAGAGGAGACGGTGGTTGGAGATGAGGCCATCAGGTAGCAGACTGCAGTGCCACAGGGGTTCTTGATGCGGACCCCGAAGTGCTGAGACAGATGCAGGAGTTGGTTTGCAGAAAAAGAGTGGGAACAGGTGTCACAGTTTCCAGGGAACAAAGGAGAAAGAATGACTAAGTGGTCAGAGCTATAGGGACAATAAGAAGGGGAGCAATGAGAGAGAAGGATGGTGTGCATATGACTCAAGCCCAGGGACCTGGAAGATGCCAATTAACTTTTTACATTGAAACTCCAATTACTAGAGCAACTGAGAGTTTAGATTCTGACCATTAGATAACAAAGATGCCATCGAAATGTCCTTTTTCTCTTTGTGGGGAATTTTTTTCTGTTCCCCATTAGTTTATTGGCATGGGTCGATCTGTTGATTACTTCTTTCTTTCCAAGTGGATAAGATAAAGATAGGAAATGTTGTAAGGCAGAAGGTAACACAGTGGTGTAGCTTGGGGACTCAAGCTCTGAGCTGGGAAAGGCTGGAAAAAAGACGTAGCTCCAAACCAGTTTCTTCTGCATTGCAGTTTAGACCAGATCACGCCTGACTGACAGATGAACTCTGAGCAAGGAATTCTGCCATCTCGGAATTACCTTTTTTTTTTCCTTTTGGTACTGGGGATTGAACCCAGGGGCACTCCACCACTGAGCCACATCCCCAACCCTATTTTGTATTTTACTTAGAGACAGGGTCTCACTGAGTTGCTTAGGGCCTCGCGAAGTTGCTGAGGCTGGCTTTGAACTCACGATCCTTCTGCCTCAGACTCCCAAGCCACTGGGATTACAGGCATGCGCCACCAAGCCTGGCTTGAATTATCTTTTGTTTGTCTTTTCTTGGCACTTATTACCTAGTTCTCAGTCTGCAAATATTGTCTTTTTCCTCTTCCATCTCTGTCTTCCTGCATTTTTCCCTAGCCACAGAAGAAATTATTGATATAGAAATGATATAAATACATCTATGAGGGGGCAATTAATTCTCCTTTAAAATAAATCTCAGGATTGGAAAAGTCCTTAAATGTCATCTAACTCAGGGACAGGTGGGACAGTTAATATTTTTGGCTAACTGCAACAGACTGTTATTACTTCTCAACCCTACCGCTGAAGCACAAGAGCCATCATATCAATTATGACAATACACAAACAAAAGTTGGGGCTCTTCCAATAAAACTTTTTTACAAAAATAGGATTGTAGTTTACTGACCCCTGATCCAATCAACAGATGATAAAACTGAGGCCAGTTAGTGCAAAGGGAGACCAGGACCAGAAACATACTTTCCCTGACTCTCAGAGAAGGGTTCTATCTACTAAGACAGAGAGCCTCGAATTCTACTTTCATGAAAATCACCTGGAGGGGGAAAATATGAAAACAGATTCCTCAGAGATTTTAGATTCAATAAGTCTGATAAGACCCAGGAATCTGGATTTTAAAAGCACAGGATTGTGCTCCTGTGGCCCAAGAACCACACTTCAAAAAATATGCCCCACCATCATGGATTCTCAAATGCCCCAGACAATGGTGGACCTGCTATCAAGGATGGACAGACGAGCAGGTCGGGAGGTGGGGAGGAGTGTAACGCCCTCTAGATAGGATTTCCCTCTGTGCCGCAGAAGCCCTCGCTCTGCTGTGACATGCTTGCCAGAGGTGGGGGCAGGTGGACTCTCTGGGGACACCTGCAGCAGCCTGGTGGGCAGACACCGCTGGAGGCAGCTGCTAATGAGCAGCCCTTGCTGACTGACTTCAGGGAGGCCCTCCTTCCCAGCCCTGGCCTGAAGCCTTCTCAGTGGGCTGGAGATGAGCAGCTGCTGTGGGCTTCACCTTCACCTCAGTGGAAAGTGTCAGAGCTGAGGCTGGGTTCACACTCTGCCCGAGGGTCAGATGCTGGCAGGAGTCGTTTGGCACAGAAGTTTCACACCTGATCTATTCTTTTCTTCCTGATCCATTACCCCTGCCCAGCCCACCTTGATCCCTTGAATGGGGACATTGTGTGCTCCAAGTCACCCACAACAAAGCCTCAGTTCTTTTGAGCACTACCTGACCCCCGCCCCCACCCCCAGATGCTAGGGAAACATGACCCCTAAGAAAACAATGTGAGTGTAAGAATAAGGAGTCAGGAATCCTGTTCCTGTAAGGGGCTGGCCTACTACAGAAACCTCAGGCCTCACCGTGGCCACTTCAGGCCCGTCAGGCCCGCAGGCCCTTCTTCCTGTAGCTCTTCATGTCTTGTGGGAACTCTAGAATGAAAACCCCACAGAGAGTCTAAATAGGCAGAGTTAAAAGTTAAGTCTGAGGATGATTTGGAACTCTCGGAACTCCACTCCAGAATGCCCTCCTGGGCCACTCCAGCCCACACTGGGGAAGGGCAGGAGCCCTGACCCTAATCCTTGGGGTTGATGGTCCTTGGGGCAGACTCTGGTCCCTGGAGATAGACACCTTGCAGAAGTGCAAGAAGAGGGGTTCCCTCCATCCCTGCCCCCGTTCCCTGTGACCCCCGGGGCAATGGACGGGGAGAGGCCTGGGCCTGCAGCCTTGGCTCCTGCCATCTGCTCGTGTCCCCTTAACGACTTCTGAGTTGACAGTGTATTGATTCGAAAGTGGCCGTTTTCATCTAATTTGAATCCCTTTAGTGCACAAAGGAAAAAGGATGAGAAATGGGGTCCCCAGAGGAGATCGCTGGGCCGGGAGGCATGGTGGACTCCGGGAGCTGGGCGCCCTTTCCCGTGTTCCTCCTAGTGCGAGGAGAAAGCTGGGGAGGAGAGACCAGGGCGAGGCGCAGGCAGCGGCCGTGCAGGTCTTGGATGCGCCCTGCGTGCGCAGCCGGGCGCAGCGCGGCGGTCCTCCCTCTGCTGCTCGCCGCCTTTCCCGGTGCCTCTTTCTACCATCTCTCCACCTTCCTGCCTCTGCCTAGTTTTCTGCTTCTGCGCCTCTGCAGCCCTGCTCGGACCAGGGGTGCTTAACCTACGGCTCACGGACCCCTCGAGCACCCAGGCGAGAAAGGCAAGGACCACCTTCTAGACGCCACCTGCTGTCCTGGGCTCCGGCGGCCCCTGCCCCCGAGTCCTGGCTGCTGCACCGTCACCACGCTGCCCGCTCGTCTCACGTGCCTTCTCTTTTTCCTTCCATCTTTGGTTGTATGCCTTGCACTCTTTTTCTTTCTGTAAACTGGTCATAATAGGAAACAATATTAATCATCACTGTGCGTTGAACAGTATTCAGTATCTTAACGATAAAGGCCCTCGAAAATTATAATTTTCCCTAAAGAGTTTTCAGGCGGGGATAGTCACAAGTTTCTTTTTCCTCATCTGTGCCCGTGGATTTGTCCCCCCAGCAGGGAATGGCAAGTTGCCCAGGTTGGTGCCCTTGGGCATCCGGAGTGTGATGGCGCCCCCTAGCGGCGCCGTTTTAGATTGCCTCCTGGAAGCTGCACAGGGCTGCGGAAGGCTGCTGGGTGTACCTGGAAGGCTTGACACCTCCGCGATTTTCAAACGGAGGGAAGGTGTGCTCATCCAGGGGGCAGCCTCATACGCCTGGATCATGCTCAAGAGGAGACAAACGCTTGGGAAGAGGCTCTTGCAAGAATGAGACCTAGTTTGCAAAGACTTGGAACAAGGGAGTGTTGAAATGGATGTTGGTCACTATATGTTAGACTTTGCAGCTATACAAGGCAGAAGCGAAGAAGCTAAAAGATAATCCAGATAAAAACGACAACTCAGAGTCAAGAGCACGACCGCTGTCCCTGGGGAAAGAAGTACTGAGAAGTTATCTCAAGCAAAATCAAAATGCTGTATAATGTGAAGATGGATGCAGAGAAAATATTTGGAGGTAGCTTATAGCTATTATCTCCCCTCTGTTCCCATAACTAGCAAAGAGCTAGAAAAAGCCTTTGAGCAACTGGGGAAATTCACGCAGAAATATAGCACACCTGAACAATGAGACATTGGAAATTTTTGCTTTTTAATGTGTACTTTTTAAAAACTGAAATTATACTGCTTTATGTTCAATTTTTCATGATCGATTACTTTCATTTTATTGTTTTGGAATAATTAAATGCTGTTTATAGATATACAGGTTCTACTTGATAGCTTTGTGTGTTTATAATTTTTTAACCTGAGGTATATTAAAGTTTTGTTTCACTGATATTTACACTAATAAATTCTGTTTTAGAATATCCATTACAATATGTATATTGTATATGTAACAATATGTTGCAAATACTTGGCACATTTGCTTCATTTAATCCTCAGGATTCTATTATCACCTCCATTTCACAAATGGGTATACTAGAGAAAGATTAAGTCAATTTCCCAAGATGACACAACATATAGGGACAGTCCTGTGATCTGGCTCCAAACTCTAGGCTCTTAAATGCTACATTGTGTAAATCAGAAATGTTAGTATTTCAGTATTGCCTGCAACAAAAATCCATATTTTGCTTTGTACCAGGACTCTAATCAGCACCTCAAGAGAACTACATTCCAAAAGCCTCCTAAATTCCCGATTCTCTTGAGATACAGCTCATGGCTCAGCGGCTCAGTACCTGAGGTGTCTGCTCCCAAAGGTCATAGGCAGGTCAACAAGGGCACACAGTGATCACACAGTGATCTCACCATGGCTCACGACAACCCCACCACAAGGGGATTGCCATCTTAGCCACAAATGGTAAGGGCCACCCGAAGTCCAATGTCAAGTCTGAGAATGGGCCCGTGTGAGGTGTCTGTACCTGGGGGTGGTCCATGCACTGAGAGCATTAGGGTTATCACGGGGTCCAGGCAAGAAAAGGGCAGAGAGATGAGTGGGGAATGCCCTGCGTGAGCCCTAAGGGCTTGGTCCCAACTGAAGGATCTCGTCTACTCTCCAGGGACCCACAGAAAGCTACCTTCACATCAAGGATGAAGTGATAACCCAGATTGGAGGCCTCTCGTTTTGTTTAAGGACCGCTGTATGGGATACCTAAGTTTTCCAGGTACTATCTCGCTTTCCCTTTGATTCTCTGATCTTCAGCTGGTCCCACCTGTCCCTCTGACCTTTCTCTGAACCCTTGGCCCTGCTTCTCCGCAGGCCTCCCTCATGGGCTCTGTTCACCCCTCTGGGCTTCATCCTGATTCAGCCATCCCTCCTCCAGGGGCAGCTTCCCAGTCCAGAACCACCAGTCCTTCCGTCTCCTCACGTGCCTCTCTCCTCTCTGCCTCTGAGCTGTCCATGAGAAGCTTGGATTTGGGATCTTCAGTGCGACGATCCTGGCATAACCCTGCCCAGGGGATCCGACAAGATTGGTCTGAGGGTCTGCTGCACACAGGGGAGTCAATTACCCTCCTCTCTGTGCTTCCCTGACTCGGAGCCTCTGCTTCAGCCCTCAGCCTCTGGTGGACCCTATGCTCCCCTGAGAGCTGTCTGGGTTCCCCCAGAAACCAGCCCAGAAATCAGACTAGGCTTTCCCTCGTGTTCCCCAAAAACCTGCTGTGGGGGCACCTGTAGGAGCAGGACTGAGGGAGTCTTCAGGCGTGGGGAGCAGGTCCAGCCTTCAGAGTGGAAGGGGGAGTGTCTGCCTGTGTTCAGAAGGCCCTGGGCTGGCTCCCAGGTTGCTCCTTCCTCAGGACACCTTAGCTCTCCTCTCCCACTCCCCTTTCCTCCCTCCTGCTTCCCCAGTTTCCCTGGGAGCTGTGCGTTTTTCTCTATCTTACAGAGCCATTCCGCCCTGCAGCCCGCTGGTTCTCAGAGTGCCATAATCCATTTGTGGGTAGCAGAACTGATTTAGTCACAACCAGATTTTCTCTTAACAGAAATGGAATAGAATAAAAAATATGAATGTGTGCATGGTAAAGATAAGCACTGTTTTGTGAATTGTTTTGATCATACTATATATGAGTTAACAAAGGTTATGTTTTAAAAAACAGAAACACTGTCTGGGCCCAGTGGGTGAACTTAGCTCCAGGTCCACTACCTTGTGGCCATTATCATCCAAGAGCTCCGCAGGGCAGAAGGACCTGTCTCTGAATGATCCACTCTCCTCAAAGGCCATGGTGTGGTGGTGTGTGCCTGTCGTGGGCAAGTTTAAGGCCAGCCTTGACAATGTAGCAAGACCCTGTCTCAACATAAGAATTTTTAGAGGGCTGGGGATATAGCTCAGTTGGTAGAGTACTCATCTGGGGTTCAACCCCCAAAACTGAAAAGAAAAAGAAGAGTACAAACAATAGCAGCAAAAAAAAGCTGGCTGACTCAGTCCAAAGAAAAGTTTCATGATTGTTGTTCTTTTTTCATTTCGTCCCTGCTTTCTTCCTTCCTTTTTCTTTCTTCCCATCTTCTTCTCTTTCTTCCCCTTATCCTTCTCCCCACCCTCTGCCTTTGTTCTGAAGTGCTAGGGATGAAGCCAAGGCCTCACCCACGCTGGACAAGTGCTCTGCCCTGAGCTGCGCCCCAGTCACATGTTGCGGTTGTTCTTCTTCTGGAAACATGGTGTTGCTTCTTCCAATTCTGTCTCCAAACCTGAACCTGGGTATTGGCAGCTCTTGGAAAAGTTCAAATCCTTCATGGAATTCATTTAGCAACCCTTCTTTGGACTAATTCTTTGGGCTTGTTAGAAGAAAGCCTTTACTTCCAACCCCCAGGAGGGAGGTTTCAGGCCTGGCTTCCTCCTCTCCACTGCTCCATCAGGATGAGTCCCTTTATCAATACAAATAAGAAACCCAGACAGCTTTGTGGGGAGACTCCAAAAAGTCTTCTACTTCAACTTAATGCTAAATGACCTTTCTTCCTCTGCTTCCAGAAAGCTGAATTGTAGTGATCAGCTCCAGTAATAGGAGAGAAGCCAAACTGAGCAAGTTCAACCTGTATAACACCAGCCCCCATGTCAAGGGCAGAAGCAGCCAATGGAAACTTGTGCTTCTGCACCCACCTTTGAGTCAATTCCTACACTCCTCTCCAAACCAGATTTCTCCTGGGTCTCCATAGTTTGTGAAGTTTGCAGGTCCTGCTCATGGAGGACATCCTGGCTTGCAGGTCCCCAGCACTGCTGGGATGAGACCATCCTCCTTCGGACTATCCTCTAGGAGTTGCCTGTAATATTTAAGGTAAAAAACAATGATGGCATTGTAGACTGTATAAAAATGGCCCAGCAGACCAAGTATGGTGGCGCACACCTGGAATCCCAGTGACTTCAGAGGCTGAGGCAGGAGGATTGCAAGTTTGAGGTCAGCTTGGGCAAATTAGTGAGATCCTGTCTCAAAATAAATAATAAAAAGGACTGGAGATGTGGCTCAGTGGTAAAGTGTCCCTGGGTTCAACCCCTAAAAATTTAAAAATTTAAAAATGCCTCCGTAGCAAAGCAGTTGCATCAGACCATCACAACCCTAAGAGATACAGAGTAACACACAGAGAGACTGTCAGGGCAGAGCAAGCGGGCCCTGCCCGCCACAGGCAGTGTATCTCAACTGCAGCCTGCCTGGGTATCTGAAGGTGGTCAACTCCTCAACTCCTCACCGCGGGGTGGAGCGGGGGAGGCAGGAGGGCAGAGGAACCAGTTTTTATTGACGCCTACCTGCCTGAAACGTGGCCTCCAGCAACCCTGTGACAAGCGTGATCATCCTCACCTTGACAGCCTGAAGAGTAGGGTCAGGTTAGAAGGCTGGCTTTTTCTGATTCTTACCGGGGGCTGTGTAAATGAGGTAGTGGCAAATCCCTGCAGGGCTGGACCAAAGGCTGGGCCGACTGTGATCACCTCTCAAGTGCGCGCAAGTTCCCTACTGAAAAGGTAACGAGGCCTGGGGCCTCGCTTGGGGAAAGTGGCCTCGATGGATGTGAGGAACAGCCCATGAGGCAGTGGACCTACCGACAGCTCTCACCCCCAGAATCACCGTGACTTGGGTTGGCCGAGTTGGAGCAAGGTTAGGCAGGGCTGCGTCCTCCACAGGAGGCTTCCTGCGGCCTCGACCCCACCCTTCTCCCCCGCAAATCCCCCAGCAGGGCTTCTATCTCCAGGCATTTTGCAAGTGATCGTGTATATAAATGGCGATCATTCAGAGATTTTGGGTGATTTTCACTTTGAGCGCATCTTTTCAGACCTTGATAACAGTGCTACTGTAAATTGTTTTCCTGACCATAACACAAATCCGATGGCTTCGGCTTTTGTAACTTTCAGAGCAACAACGGAACAAGGTACCCTGGCGCTGGGTAACCCTGTTTTGCAAAACGAAATCGAGCTTTTTCTAAAAAGAAGTAATTCAGAACGCTGTAGGACGGTGGGTCGTCCTTCCACCCACGCCCCGGAGGAACGAAGGGGCGGGCAGAGTGGCGAGAGGGAGTCGCCGAGTCCGGTGGGAAACAGGAGCGCGGATGAGACCGAGCGGCGGGCGCGGGCGCGGGGAGGGGAGGCCGGCGGGAGCGGCGCGCGTGGCCGCCGAGGTCGGGCCCAGGAGCCAGCCAGCGGCGTCGGCGCGTCGGGGGCCGCGCGGAGAGACCGCGGCGGAGCGGGCGCCTTATTCCACCGCCTCGCTC
>JAJEJO010000590.1:1263955-1438191 GCA_020662805.1 Glaucomys volans | reverse complement strand
TCGTCCGTGGGTTTCTTTATTTTGCAAATCTTAACATATTTTCTCACTTTTTAATTGAGGCGCAACTTAAAGAACACAAATCAGTGCAGTTGCTGACTTGCACGCCGGTCCCTGTAGCACCGAGGAGGTGAAGATCCGGGTGCCGGGGGTCAGGGGCTCCCTGCGCCCCTCCCAGGCAGCAAGGCGGAGGCCGGTTGTCGGTCCCTGTCACTGCGAACTGGCTTTGGCGGCGTGGGTCTAGGTGGAGGGCACGCCTGTGCATGGCTGTATGGTGTTTGGCGTCCTGCGCTCGTCCCTGCGGTTCGCCCTGCGCGAGCAGGAGCTCGTCCCTTCCACGCTGGGGCGTCCCCTGTGTGAATGCGCCACAGCCGGGCCACCGTCCTGGACGGCACGGGGTCGGTCCGGCGTCGGTTGTTAGGAGGAATGCTGCTGCGAGCGGTCCTGGCCCTGCTTCTGGGGGACACAGACCCTCGTGCCTCTGCCATGAATGGCAGGAGCGGAATTCCGTTCTGCCCTCGTAGTGACGGGGAGGGGAGCAGCTCCACAGCGGCTCCGCTGTGGGTTTGGAAGGCGCTGTCAGTGGCCGGAGGGTGAGAGGTGGTGAGGGCGTGCGGAGGTGGAAGGAAAAGAGAAGGGAAGAGAACGAGGGAGGAGCCGGGGCTGCAGCCCGGCCAGAAGACGGAGGGAGGCCCAGGCCTGCGCAGCTGGGAGGCCCAGGGCCCGGTGTTCTCCGCTGACCACAGGCGAGAAAGAAAAGTAGACAGGAACAAAGCTACCTTCCTTCCTCCCTTCCTTCCCTCCTTCCTCCCTTCCTCCCTCCTCCCTTTCCCCTTCCCTCCCGCCTTTCCTTCCTTCCTTCCCTCCTCCCTCCCTCCCTCCCTCTCTCCCTCCTTCCAGGGATTGAACCCAGGGCCCTGGGTGTGTTTCCTGGGTGTGCTGAGCTACCTCCAAGGCACACCCAGCCCCTTATAAAAGGTTAGAAGCGTTCAGAACTATGCCACTCGCCTGTAAAAGTGAACAATTCATTTTCCTGATGATGAAAACAAAATAAACACTCCCCGAGGTTCACGCATGTTGCCACCTTGTGACGATGGCAGAGCTTGGGTCATGTAAATCAAAACTTGTACCCACCATTATGTTTTGTGATCTCCCCATGAGTTCCTCACATCTTATTTATTTAAACTTGAATATTCACTGGCGCAGCTTAACTTCATCCTGTTCAAGATGCTGTTTCCTAAGACAGCATCCTAGGAAAGCCTAGCGAGCAAACGCCTCGGTAAGACAGAATTTTCTCTTCATTAACCTGTAAGCTTTCATCTGTTAAGTGGCCCCAAATGTATGCTTTTAAAAGTCTGTCCCAGCTACCCCGCTCCAGCCCACAGGTGGAGCATCACCCACCCGGGGCCCTGCTGTCCTCTCTGACATTCAGGAGCTCCGAGCTCCGCTCCGTTCCTCTGCCTGGGTCGCTTGAGAAGTCACAGCGAGTTCTTGGTTTGCCCGATTAGTCTCCCTGTGCTGAGGGGAGAGGGGACAGCTATGGGGATCCCTAAATGCCGGCAGAAGTTTGAGATCGACCCCTGGCCCAGGTGCTTTTCCCAGCCACAGACAGGTGCGTAGCTGCCACCTGAGCAGAAGCAGGATTTGTTGGCACAAAAAGACGGGGCTGGACGCAGACTTCACGGATCATCTCAGCTGTTTATTCAGGAACAAAGTCTCATGTGGGACCAGGTCGGGGGCAGGAATGGGGACTCACCAGACTCACTTTCCTGGTGGAAATGAGCCACTGAATAAAGGAGCGGGCTGGGTTTGTATAGGTTATCCTGAGAGGTGACTTAATTAATGAGCGGATCATCTTGGGCACTCAGGAATTTGGGGTCTGCTTTACCAGGTGAAATGGGAGGGCATCTGGAGTCAGTGGTCAGCTTGGGCACTCAGGAAACAGGTTTGTGAGAATTTGAAAATTTGTTTTTACTGAGCAAGATCTTTACTTGGAGAGGAATGGAGGGTCTGGGCTCAGCATTCAGAGCCTGTCTCCTTCCCTTCAGGCCTCGTCCCACTGTCACTGGTAGAGGATTTATCTGGGGAAGGAGCAATGCTTGGCTTCCTTCTAGGGACTGTTCTGTTGTTGGGAAGGAATGCCCTGGAGAGCTCTCAATGCATGGCTTCCTCCTTCACTCCCTTTTCTCAGGCCTCACTATTTGGGGTTTTTCATTTTCCATACCAACAGTCCTGTTCTCTTATTCTTTATTCACTTACCATTTAAAAAAATTTTAGTTCTAGATGGACACAATACCTTTATTTTATTTACGCTGTGGTGCTGAGGATTGAACCCAGTGCCCTATGTATGCGAGGCAGGCAGTCTATCACTGAGCCACAACCCCAGTCCACCATATTTAAATTGTAGCAAAATACACATAACATAATACCGGCTTCTTGCGGGACAGTCCAGTGGTGGTATACACATTCACACTGCCGTACAACCACCACCACCATCTGCCTGTGGAATGTTTTCAACTTGCAAAACTGAAATTCCACACCCATTAACTAACTCCCCTTCTCTCCTCCCCAGGACCTGGCAACCCTCATTTTGCTTCTGTCTCTGTGTACTCCGCTCCTCCAGAGACTTCTTCACATAGGTGGAATCTTCCTCTTTGTTTTGTCCATGACTGGATTTCTTCACACAGCATGGTGTCCCCAGTGCCTCACATGTGCTAGGCAGGTGCTCTCCCACTGAGCTACAACCCCAGCCCCTCCCTTCTTTTTCAAGGCTGAGTAATACTCCGTTGTGTGCATAGACCACATTCTATTTATTCATTCATGTGCTGATGGATATTTGTTGCTTCTACCTTTTGGGTCTTTCTGTTTTACTAACATTTATTGAGCACCTACTCTGTGGAAAAAAACTTTGATAGTGGTTCAGAAGAGATTATTTTTTAAAATGAATGATATAATTCTTTCATCAAGGAGCTTTTAAGTCAGTAGGATAATTGTAGGTACATGAAAGTAATTATGTAAGGTACGCTAACCTAAGGACGCTAACAGGCGAGCACCCGGAGGAGCATGGGATGGGGGAAAGCAGGGAGCTGCCCTGGAGCTGCAGCATCTCAGCTGAACCCTAGGGTGGAGCGGCGGGTTCCAGGGTGCGAGCAGAGGTGGGTGGGCCAGGTGCTGGTAAAGGCAGACAGTGTGACCGTGTGTGACTCCAGGGGAAGTAACCACGAGGATCCGCATCCGCTGGGTAACTGAAGCTCCCAGCAGCGGCCACTGCCGGGCGTCTCAGGAGCTGCCTGCAGCCCCAGGAGCACCACCCAGATCCCCTGGGCGTCCGGCCTCCTGCGGGCTGGTAGGAGAGGCCTCTGTCCTGCCTGCTCTGCTGCCCGGGCCCAGGGGCCCCTGAGCACAGGCGGCTCCGTGAGACAGCGGGCCTCGGGCTCCTGCTGTAGCTGCTGTGGGTCCCCGTGTCCCCAGAGATGGCGGCAAACGGTTGGGCAGCGACCCCGCTGGAGTCGTGCCCCTGAGGGCTCCTCCGGCGAACCGCGAGGCCATGAGTCCAGCGCTCTCTCCCCTTGTGTCGCTCTCTCCCCGCTGTCCCCCCTTGCCTCGCTGTCTGATAGGTCTTCCCCCCTGGTAGGATGAGAGCAGACAATAACCCAAGAAATAAACCAGAACACTGTCAACAAGAGCCACACAGAGGATTAAGACAAAGTGACACAGCAGTGAATGAATGGGTGACCTAAGGTGGTGACATTAGGCTGAATTCTTAAGGAGCCCACTCTGCAGAGACATGAAAGGGCATTCCAGGCCGGGGGCACAGCTGGTGCAAAGGCCCTGAGGCGGGACCCAGCAGACCACATTCAAGGAATAGAAACAAAGCCAATTTGTCCAGAGCACAGTGAGGGAACAGAGCTGTGTGAGACCTCGCCTGTCGTCAGGCCGGGTGTGATTCAGAGAATGGAGTTTGGAATTTTTTCTAAGGGCAAAGGGAGGTCACAGGAAAGCTTTAAGTGGAGGGATCCTTTGATGGTGTTCATTTCTCTGAAAGGTCACCGGGCAGTGTGTGAAGAGGGGCAAGATGGGAACCAGGGAGACCAGTTAGGCTGCGGCTGCTGTGGTGAACCAAAGACTGGTGACAGAGGGGACTTGGGTGTGGACCTGGGTGGCAGGTGGAGTGGTGGCTTTCGAGATGGAGGGAAAGGGTTGGGGTGTGGTGGGCAGGGGTCCTGCAGGCCGTAGGAAGATAAAGCAATGTGGGGGCATTCCTTGCTTTTGCCTTAAGAGCTGAAGGGATCCTGTTGTCCTTTTCCACACAAGGGCGCCTGCAAGGTGAGTCGGGAGGGGAGGTGGCTCGGAGTTCCCTCCAGAGCCAGTCCCTGGGGTGCCTGAGGACCATCCAGCCTCGTCTGGAGTTCAGGGTCGAGGTCGAGGCTGAAAAAAGAACTGGGGGGTCAGGGGCCACGGGGAGGATCCCTGAGGTCTGTCAAGGGCTCAACTCAGGTAAGTCCCGTTCAGTGTCCCCTGCGCCCGGCCACAGAGACACCCCCGGGGACAATTTCCATTTCTGTCTCACCCTGATCCCACAAATGCCCGGACTGTAGCTGCCACCCGAACCAGCGGAAAGGAGGAAGAGTGGGACTCCCGGGCCCAGGCACCGGTGCTGGCTCGACACCGGGAACCAGAGGAAGGCAGATAACAGCGCTGGGTTGGCAGCGCCCGTGTCCGTGCTTCCCGGGCCACCGCCTCATGCCATATCCACCCTGCGCAGCGATTCCTGCGACTCCCGTTTACAGGCGGAGAAACGGCTGAGGTGGGGAAGGGCCTTCTTCCACTTGCGAACCAAACCCAGATCTGTTGCTACTACTTTACTTTGAGAACGCTATTTGCTGTGTGTCCTTGGGATGGTCTTTTTACATCTCTGGGTTGGGATTTCTTCACTAATAAATGGAACATTAAAAATTGATTTTTACGGTCTCCCGTTGCTCTGAGTTTCTGGATCCTGAATGCACCTGGGCTTATTGATTTGTATTTCGGGTGCTGGGCATTGAACCCACTGGGTCTCCTGTTGCTCTAAGCCTCTGCCTCTCACATGCTGAGCATGCGCTCCACCTCAGAGTTTATCCCCGTCTCCCGAAGGCTCTCAACCGTCTTTATCGTTAAGGTTTTAAAGTGAGGGTTTTGAATCCTACTGTGACCGAAATGCTTGGGCTGGGGCTCATTTTCACTGCTCATGCCAGAGGCATTTGGACCCCCTGGCATAAGGGACTTGTGGCCCTGCTGCTGCGAGCCTGGAGGTGACAGTCCCTCATTAGAATAAAGGGCCCTGCTTGGCTTCTCCGTTCCCTCTGCCCTGCCTCTCTCCTCTCTCTCTTTTTTTTTTTTTTTTTTAAACTTTATTTTTAATACAATTATTTGGGGAGTTACCAGGGATTGAACTCAGGGGCACTGCTGGACCACTGAGCCACCTCCCCAGCCCTATTTTGTATTTTATTTAGAGACAGGGTCTCACTGAGTCGCTTAGCGCCTCACTGTTGCTGAGGCTGGCTTTGAACTTGTGATCCTCCTGCTCAGCCTCCTGAGGCTCTGGGGTTACAGGCCTGTGCCACCACACCCGGCTAACTTTATGTAATTTTTTTATTTTTACGTGGTGCTGAGGATCGAACCCAGTGCCTCTGCACAGGCGAGGCAAGTGCTCTGCCACTGAGCTATGGCCCCAGCCCCATTAGAATATTTCTATTTTTAATTGACACATAGTAATTGCACATATTTATTGAGTACAGTATGACATTTCAGATCATTTCAGTAACTGGCATATCTGCCACCTCAGATGGCTATCATTTCTTTGCCAACGTGGACTTTGTTTCATGACAATTGATTGTTGAATTTAATAAAGCACTTTTTCTGCATCTATTAATATGATTTTTCTTCTTTAGCCTGTTCATAGGATGGATTACATGAATTGATTTTTTAATATTTAGTCTTGCATACTAGGGATAAATTCTACTTGATATATATATATATGTATGTATGTATATATATACACACATATATATGTATATGTGTATATATACACACAGACACATATATAGTACTTATACTATATTATATGCATAGTATTTATATTTATGTATTTATGCTGTATTATATATAATGTTTATGTTATGTATTTTTTATATCATTCAATTTGATTTGCTAATAATTTGTTATTTTTGCATCAATGTGCATGAAAAACGTTGGCTTGAGGTTTTCCTTTCTTGTAATATCTTTGTCTGCTTTTGGTATTGGGACAATACTATCTTCATTAAATGAATTAGGAAATACACCCTTTGCTTCTGTTTTCTAGAAGAGAATATAGAGAGTCAATATCATTTCTAGTCTTAAATATTCATTAAAATTCACCAGTGAACAAGCATTTTACTCAGTTTTTTTGTCACTGTGACCTAAAGACCTGACAAGAACAACTTAGAGGAGGAAAAGTTTATTTTGGCTCAGGTTTCAGAGGCTCACTCCATGGTTGGCTGACTCTGTTGCTCTGGGCCCAAGATGAGGCAGAATATCATGGTGGAAGGGCACAGAGAAGGAGAGTTGCTTAGGTGCCTCTCTCACCAGGGACAAAATACAACCCCCAAAGTCACACTCACAGGGACCTGCTTCCTCTAGCCACACCCTGCCTGCCTACAGTTACCACCCAGGACGGTAGTCTTTTGTGGTGGTCTTTGTGTGTGTGTGTGTGTGTGTGTGTGTGTGTGTGTGTGCGGTGCTGGGATTGAACCCAGGGCCTTGTGCATGCGAGGCAAGCTCTCTACCAACTGAGCTACTCCCCAGCCCTTGCACAGTAGCCTTTTCAAATCGTGAATCCATCAAATGGAGTAATCTCCTGATTAGGTTCCAGCTCCTGTAATCTAGTCCTGGGCTTTGGGGGACGCCTCATCCAAACAGTAATGTGGTGCTTTCTGTTTCAGGTTATAATTATTGCTTTAATTTCTGTAGTAGATAAAGGTCTATTCAGATTATCTACCTCTGTGTGTGTGAGTTTAGGTCGATTGTGTCTTTCAAGGAAATGTCCATTTCATCCAAGTTATCAAATTGTGGACATAGTATTGTTCATAACATCCCTTTATTATCCTTGTAATGTTCATGGAATCTGGAGTGACGGTTCCTCTTTCATTTCTGACACTAGTCATTTGTATCTTCTTTTTCTTGGTTAGCCTGGTTGGAAGTTTATCAATTTTATTTATCTTTTCAAAGAATTGATTTTTGGTTTCACTGATTTTCTCTACCAGTTTCCTCTTTTCAATGTCATTGATCGTGCTGTACCATGGTGCTACGTCCCCAGCCCCTTTTATTGTGAGGCAGGGTTTAAGTTGCCCATGCTGACATAGAACTTGCCATCCTCCTGCCTCAGCCTCTCGAGTTGCTGGGATTACAGGCATGCACCACCACGCCTGGCTCAAGTTTCCTAAGGTTGAAGCTTAGATTGCTCGTTTTGGATCTTTTTTCTTTTTTATTTAGCAAATATTAATCTCCAAATATTTTAGAATTTTCAGCTATTTTTCTTGAGTTCTAGTTTAACTCTTGCAAAAGGCCATGTAGTAAACTATTTTCAGCCATTGATTCTTGAGTACAAATTAGTACAAAAGATTCTTTCAATAAACAGGTAAGGAGAATTTTGTTTGTGGCGGGAAGTGAGAGATCTAGTTCCACTGGAATTGAGAGCATACTTTGAATAAATTTTATTCCTTTAAATTTCTCAAGAAATATTTCATAGCCTAGAATGTAGGTGGTGAACAGCAAAAGTTCCACGTGTGCTTCCCAAGAGTGTCATCTGCCGTACTGGAGAAGTAGTCTGTCAGTGTCAATGGCATCCATTGATGGGTGGTGCAGCTGAGTTCGGTTCCTTCTTACGGATGTCCTTCTTGTGGGATCTAGCCATTTGTGACAGAGTGGTGTTCGGGTCTCCAGATATGATAGTGGATGCAGGCATTTCTCCTTGGGGTTCTGTCAGTTTTCACCTAGTACATTTTGGCATTCTCTTATTAGGGGCATACGTGTTAAGGATTGCCACGTCCTCCTGGAGCCCTGTCCCCATTGTCATTATGTAAGGTTCTCATTATCCCTGAGAGTTCTCTTCGCTCTAAAGTCTGCTTTGCCTGAGATTTATATTGCTTCTCCAGATTTCTTTTGATTAGTGTTAGCATGGTATTCTTTAGTATGGTATAAAATCTACCCTGGTAAATCTGTTTCTTTGGAAAATGTACCTTCTCTTGCAAAAGGCCATGTAGTAAACTATTTTCAGCCATTGATTCTTGAGTACAAATTAGTATAAAAGATTCTTTCAATAAACAGGTAAGGAGAATTTTGTATGTGGCGAGAAGTGAGAGATCAGGAGTCAGTTACTGAGGCAGGAAGATGGGGGCCCCACAAAGACAAAGGAGAGGTGGTCAGAAGAAAAAGCAGAAATACGTGCTCTTCAAGATTTTTGCACAGGGCTGATGCCGCCTGATTGCTTGAGAGCTTTCCTTTCTAAGTCGTTTTAATTAGCAGTTGTGCACGGAGTGTGAACTGGGTATGGAGAAGGCCTGGGGCTCCCAGGAATGGCTGGTAATCACAATACCTAATGGTTGCTTGTCTGCCTTATTTCTGTGGCTTAGGAAATTGAAGGTAAGACAAAATTGACGTGCAGGCTCCTTCCCCGAGGTTCCTGTTTGCTTCCTTCTTACAGCCACATCCTCTTTTATCCCTTCAAACTCTCTTTTCTTAGGCTGCATCAAGATAGTGCGATGTGCCTAGTTAGACTCAACTCCAGGAAGTGCATTTCCTGTTGGAGTGGCTCAGTCTCAAGAAGATTTGTCTGGGCAGGACTGGCATTTCAGCCAAGCTGAGTGTGTGGTGTGTATCTGGTATGACTTCGGGAGGGTCTCCAAGGTTGCCATGTCCCACTCATGCCTAAAATTCCACTGTTAGTGATTCATTGGTGCTCACATTCTTGCCTGGAAGCAAGGAACACAGGAAGAAGAGGCTGGTAAGTTACTTCTGAATTTTGTTTGGGGTTGTCCCATGACTAGGGTCATAGAAGCACTTCTGAGTCTACAAATTGGAAGGTCTTGCAACTTACCAGTAAACACTGACAAAATCCAGGACAGGGCCTCAAGGCTTTGGCGCAAGGGAAAGAAAATCAAAAAGGCTGTCAGAGACTATTTTTCAAGGAGCAGATGAACAGTGATGAGTTGTTCTTGACCAAATTCAGGCGAGGTCATGCATTTAATCCTTGCTCAGCTGGGCACTTGTGTGTCTTCTGTGCGCTGTATTATTTATGATCATCAAAACATGTGGAATGAAATTGCATGCCGGCACCCACTATTGCACTTGGTCTTTATTTGAGCCAACTTATTACTGCAGAGATTTGCTTCACTAAAGTTCTGCTGAGTCCAGTGCTAATTAGAAATTCCTTGTCTCTCCTTGCTGACTGTTTAATTTTTCATTTGCTCATCTATTTTGCAACCTTTTCTCTCTTCTCCAGTCAACCAGTTCATACATGCACATCCCACAGTAATCCGCACGTGCTGTTGCCTTCTAAGAACGGCTGCCTAGGATGTTTATGAGCATCCAAAGCAGATCTGATCTTACTAACCTTGGTCCAGACCCTTTCCCTAATTGGCAGATCCTCCCACTGGCCTCTTCAGGCTCTCTTAACTTCAGTCCTCCTTCAGTTATTTGATGGTCCATCTGGGAGCAAAGTGCAGAGGGATAACATGGAGACATCCCTTGACCCAGTCGGAAGGTTTGGGTTAGGCTCTGGCTTTATCTTTCTACTTTTGAAAGATAACTAGATGTCAGCCAAGTCTACAGTAGAAATAAGATCTTACCATATGGAGGGAAAAATATATGTGAAGTGTGTGCCAAAGTTCACAGCAGATTCATCCATAACTGCCAAAAGGGAGAAAAACCTGTGTCCATCAACAGATGAATGGGTAACTGAAGTGGGTATACATGCAATGGACTGTTATTCAGTCATTAAAAAGGAGTGAGATTTTGATACATGCTCCAGTGTGGACAAACCTTGATAACATTTCCTCAGGAAAAATGTCAGACACAAAGGACAAACAGTATGATTCCATTTATATGAAATATCTAGAATAGACAAATTTATAGAGAGTGAAAGTAGGTGAGCCAGACACTGTGGGGCCTGCCTGCAGTCCCAGGGACTCAGGAGGCTGAGACAGGATTGCAAGTTCAAGGGCAGCCTCCACAACTTAGCAAGACCCCGTCTCAAAATAAAAAATAAAAAGAGCTGAATTTTTTTTTTTTTTTTTTTTTTTTTTGGTACTGGGGATTGAACCCAGGGGCACTCCACCACTGAGCCACATCCCCAGCCCTGTTTTGTATTTTATTTAGAGACAGGGTCTCACTGAGTTGCTTAGGGCCTCGCTAAGTTGCTGAGGCTGGCTTTGAACTCACGATCCTCCTGCCTTAGCCTCCCAAGTGCTGGGATTACAGGCATGCGCCACCGCGCCCGGCAAGAGCTGATGTTTTGATTTAGATGTGAGGTGTTCCCCAAAAGCTCATGTGTGAGACAATGCAAGAATGTTCAGAGGTGAAATGATTATGTTACGAGAGCCTGAACCTAATCAGAGGATTATTCCACTGATGAGGATCAACTGGGTGGTAACTATAGACAGGTGGGGGGTGACTGGAGGAGACAGGTCACTGGGGGTGTGTCTTTGAGGTTTATATTTTGTCCCTGGTGAGTGGAGCTCTCTCTCTCTCTCTCTGCTTCTTGATTGCCACATCCTGAGCTGCTTTCCTCTGCCATGATGTTCTGCCTCACCTCAAGCCCAGAGCTATGGATGGACTGACCATGGCCTGAACTTAGGAAACTGTGAGCCAACATGAACTTTCCCTCCTCGAAAGGAGGTCATACAGAGCAACACAAAAATGAACTAAAGCAGCTGAACTGTGGCAGAGTGGTCCTGGGGTCAATTCCCAACACTGGGTAAGGGGGAAGGGCAGGAGAGAACGCAGGTAAGAGATCATCAGGGGCTAGGGAAAGGGAGAGGAGAATTATTCCTTTTTGGGGGGGCAGGGTGCTGGGGATTGAACCTCGGGTCTTGTGCATGCTAGGCAAGCACTCTACCAAATGAGCTATATGCCTTGCCTGGGAGTTACTCTTTGAACAAAAACAGAGTCTCTGTTAAGAGTGACAAAGCTTTTGGAAATAGTGTTGATGTTTGCATAGCAGTGTGATGGGTAACACTGACTGAATTCTACCCTTAAAAATAGTTAAAATAGTAACTTTTAAGTTATATATGTATATATGCATATATATGTATATGTATACATATTTTATCACAATAAAAGGTCTAAAAAGTGTATAATAATAATAGAACTATAGATGTGACTCAAGATTACTGGCGTGGTGTCCAATAGAGCCATAGAAAGGAGCGAAAAAACATGGAGGCCTGACACTAAGAGCCCGTTTAAGGAGCAGAGACCCCAACCACTTCTCAGTCTTCTCACCTGCTCTAGCACGAACCTCACCTGCCCCAACAGGTGCCCACCCGAGTCTTCCTCTGAGCTCAGCTGCAGACCAAGTCCCTGCACTGGGGAGAAAACCACGTGGTATTGCTCAGGGTGAAAACCCCGTGTGTGAGCCTGAGCCGGCAGGGAGCTCTGGCAGGCTTCCCAGGGAGAGTTCCCACCAAGAGAAGTGAGGTGGGAGTGTTTCTCTCCCAAATTTGAACGGCCTCACTTTTGTCCCAAGCTGCTGACAGCCAGGGGGGACCAGAGTCCTGAAAGAGTGCGCCTCCTCCTGGAAGGTCTGCTGTCCCAGCCCTTCCCATCCTCTCCTCACTGCGCCACCCTGCTGCCCATGGCGCCCACCACCCGCGGCGTCCTCCAGCACCACTGCCCAGCTGGACCCGCCCAACCTGCGAGAGCTGTGCTTTCTGTCTGCTCCCCACTGAGGCGCCCCCAGGTGCTTGGGAATCGGTAAGCCAATTGCCTGGGCGAGCTGGTGCACTGCAGGCCCAACTCCGCGCCCTCGCGGGGCAGTTTGAAGTCAGCCAGGGCGGGGTGTCCACAGCGCGGGCATCTGCACACACCGGGCTTTGATTCTGGAGAGCCAGGTGTCATTTTTCCACCACATCACCGACCAGGCTTCTGGGATTGTTCGGATTCTGCCTGGAAAAATGGATCCTAAAGTGTTTTATTTTTTGGTGGGGGGGCTTTGTATCTCTGCAACCTTCTGGGCCCCCAAGGCCTCAGGAGGCAGTGACCATGCTCAGCAAAGTCATAGAAAGTTTCTCATCCCCCATGTGGTCCGGCTAACCAGGAGAGGTGGCTCCATTTAGGAAGATATTCGGCTCCTGGGACTGTCTTTTGTTAGGCTCTGAACCAGAGCTCAGAATTCTCTAGTAGGAGAGAATGTGGGATCCTGCTCGCCACAATCATCAAATCCTTGTCCTCTCTAGACATAACCCCAACCTTCAAATGCTCTCCCCTGACCAGGTGTTTGGACAGGTGGGCAGGTGCATCTGATACAGCCTCTAGGCAAGTAGAAAGGCAAAGGACAAGACAGATGTAATCAGTTTCTGCCTTACTGTATTTAAGCTGTTAGAATTTTGGTGCATTTAGGATTGTTTACTTTATTATCATTTGGTGAGTGAAGTTTTTTTTTTTTTTTTTTGAACCAGGGATTGAACTCAGGGACACTTGGCCACTGAGCCACATCCCCAGCCCTATTTTGTATTTTATTTAGAGACAGGGTCTCACTGAGTTGCTAAGGGCCTCGCTCAGTTGCTGAGGCTGGCTTTGAACTCCTGATCCTCCTGATTCAGCCTCCCAAGTTGCTTGGATTACAGGCGTGAGTCACCACGCCTGGCTGTGAGTGAAGTTTTTATAAGATTACACTTTGAACTCCCAGTTCTTGCCCTGGTTATGGGTTGAATTATATTAATATGTTGTAGTCCTGAACCCCAGTACCTCAAAATGTGACCTTATTTGGAAATAGGATCATTACAGATAAAATTAAGATGAGAGCAAACTGGCGCGGGTAAGTCCCCAGTGTCATAGAGAGGGGGCTGGTGTCATAAAGAGGGGGCCTTGGACCCAGGCACACGTGTGGGAAGACTGCCATGGGAACCTGAAGAAGGCCATCTACAAGCCAATGAGAGGCGCTGGGAACAGAGTGTTCCCTCCCAGCTCTGAGAACTGGAACCCACCCTGCAGTGTCTGTGTTTGCTCAGAGACAGCCTTCAGACTGGCAGACAATAGATTCATGTTGTTTTAGAGACCCGGTTTGAGGTACTGTGTTAAAGAAGCCTAGCAAACTAATTTACCCCCAGAGAAATTTTTTTTTCCATTTGTTCCCCCCCAGGGATTTTTTTTTTTTTTTTTTTGTTTACTTTTTTGTGGGTGGTGCTGGGGATTGAACGCAGGGCCTTGTGCTTACAAGGCAAGCACTTTACCAACTGAGCTATATCCCCAGCCCCTACCCCCAGGATTTGAGGATAAGCAAAATTGTCATGGTTTTATAAAGCCTCAATTTTTTTCTTTGTAGATTACTTAAAAAAAATTTTTTATAGTTGTGGATGGACAGCATGCCTTTATTTGTTTACTTTTATGTGGTGCTAAGGATAGAACCCAGCGCCTCACACTTGCCAGGCAAGCGCTCTGCCACTGAGCTACAGCCCCAGACCTGCAGATAACTTTTTTCAGTCACTTGGTGTGCAGGGAAATAAATATTACAACACCCCAAAATTATAACTAGTTCTAATAGCTTAGGATCATTTTAAAAGTTGTTTAGGGCTGGGGTCGTGGCTCAGTGGTAGAGTGATCACCTAGCATGCATGAGGTCCTGGGTTCAATCCTCAGCACCACATAAAAGTAAAACAAAGGTATTGTGTCCACCTATGACTGAAACAAAATATTTTTTAAAAAGTTGTTTAATAAAGTAAAAGAAATGCAAGGTACATTAAACTATTCCCACTGCTGCAAAGTTTCTTTTTACATTTGTTGGCATTGTGGCATCTCCTGGAATCCTTGGACATGAGCTTTTTTGGTACTCTGTCATTTGACGTTACTTGATAGAATTATTTCTACATAGTGACAATGCTCATACAGTATTCTGACTCTCACCTGTTGTTAGTCATTCATTATATTTAAAATTTTCACTCTATTTTTGTGTAATTTGCATTTTAACTCCATATGAACTGTTTCCTTGGGGCATGTCCAGCAGAGAAACATCGTGGATCGTTTTTGTGGTCCCTGTTACCTAGCACACTCTTATTCCCTGGGGAGACCGGGTCGATGTGTGGTTTTGCTGGGAATAACGACACACGCCGGTTTCTCCATCAACTTGCCATCACATAGTTTTAGTATCTTAAATTATTTTCCTTACTTTCAAAGCCTTCCCTAGTTTTATAGTGGATTCGGTTTTCACTGTCACCACGAGGAAGGTAGTCACAGCAGCATTTTAAGCCCGGTTTTAATTTTGCATTTTATGGGGAGAGAGGCAGGCAGCCCGCCGCCCGCGCCCCAGGCGGTCCGCGGCCGCAGCAGCCGCGCGCCCGCCGTCCTCGCAGCGCGGCCGCCAGGGGTCAGTGCAGGCTCGGCGCTGGCCTGCGGCTCCCACAATGCACCGGGCTTCGGGCCCGCGCGGCGGCCTGGACCCGGCAGCAGACCGCGACCCAGCCGGGGTCCACCGGCGGTGGGTGTGGCCGCCCGGGGCGGGGCCTGCACGAGGGGCGGGGCCTGCGCGGAGGGGCGGGGCCGGAGCAGCACCGCCGGCCGCCGAGCTGTCTCCGGCCGCTGCGGACCTGGCACCTGGCGCTGGGGCAAGGTAGGGGCCGCCGGGTCGTCCCCTCGGCGGGCGTGCGTCTTTTCCTGGTGGGGCGGTGCGGGAAGCGCTGAGCCCGGCAGTCGGGGCCGCCCCCTGCTTGTCGCCGACGCGCGGCTCCGTGCCGAACTCTTTGTCTGGCCGGGTTCTTCGCCCGCAGCCTCGCGGCTCCGGGGGCGGGTCCCCTGGCGGCGGGTGCGGGAGGCGACCCCCGCCGCGGCCCTGCGCGGGAGCCGAGTGTGCAGGCCTGGGCAGGGCCCGGCCCTGCGCCGCGGGTGTCCTGAGTGGCATCTGCCAGGCGCCCCCGCCCGGGGCGGAGGTGCGGGGGGCTGCGCCGGGGTCCTCGCGTGCCCGCTGCCCAACACCCGCCGCGAGAGGCCGGGCGGGCCCCGCCGCCACGCCCCCCAGCGCCGCCGCCCGAGCCCGCCAGTCCCTCGTGGGAGCTTTGCAGAAAGTGAAGTTGGGCAGGTGGGAGCACCGGGCGCCCGGTGGGTGGTCTCTGTCCCCTCCGCCTGGTGTGGGTCACTCTGCCACCTTGTCCACGTTACCCCAGCGCCCCCTGGCATTGGTGCCCAACCCGAGGGCCGCAGTGCCAGGGCGGCCCCACCGCCGCCCGCTTTTCAAAGCCCAGCGAAGTTTAGTCCTCTGAGCCCATCCCCAGTTACAGCAAACCATTCATATATATATGTGTCGTACAGGGACATAAAATGCTTTTATTTTTATGTGGTGCTGAGGATCAAACCCAGAGCCTCACTCGTGCTAAGCAAGCGCTCTACCACCGAGCTACATAGCCCCAGACCTAAAATAAATCATATTTTTAAAGTTGCGTTTTTAAAATCTACACCTATGTTATGTCCATTCTCACAAACATCAGTTGCTCCCCACCCCCGCAGTTGATTACATTTACTTGTGAACTCTAAGCAGTTTCTCTTGTCTCCTAATAATGATTAGGATAACTGTCGAAAAGATATTGTTCAGGTGATCATGATCCTAATAAATGTTAGTTGGTAGTAGAAAGCAGTACTTTACTGTTCCTTCCAAAACTTCTTTTTGTAGTGCGGATTGAACCCGTGGTGCTTTACCGCAGAGCTAAATTCACCGCGAGCACTTTTTTTTTTTTAAAGTATTTTTTCGTTGTTGATTGACCTTTTAAAAATTTATTTATTTATATGTGGTGCTAAGAGTCCAACCTGAGGCTTCATACATGCTAGGCCAGTACTCTACCACCAAGCTACAACACCAGCACTTCCCCACCCCCAGCACTTTTTGGTTTTCATTTTGAGTCAGGGTCTTACTAAGTTGCTTAGGGTCTCACTCAGTTGCTGAGACTGGCCTTGAAATTTTGATCCTCCTGCCTTAGCCTCCAGAGTCTCTGGGCATCCTGGCATGTGCCCCAGCACCAGGTAGTTCCTTCCAAGTCTAAAATGCTAAGAATGAACACAGATTCCTTTTTTGCTTGTCAGATATCTTGACTCTGATGATCAAAAATAAGAAAATTCTTTCAAACTGTTATCACTTTACCTCTGCCCAAGGAAAGGAAGTGAGTCTAGGAGTTTGGATTCTAAACTTTATTTAAGCAGAAACTCTTAATGGTCTTCAACTCTGTCTCCAGGTGCTTTTCTTTAGGGGTGTCAGTTTTCTTTCAAGGTATGAAATTATGCATTGTTCATTGTGTATAATATTTTTATTTGAAAGATATCTGCATTTGCCACATGTAACATTAATGTTTATTTGAATGCATTGCATATTTGTGAGTAGTAAGATAAAATTCCTTAAAAAAATTTAAAAACAACAAAAAATCCATCATAGCTACTGTGCATTAGTGATTCCCATCATGCCATCCTGGGAGTGACAAGAAGCCAGAAAAAGAAAAACAAAATCTAGAAAGTCACTAATAACAACTGAGGAGGGCTGGGTCGTGGCTCAGTGGTAGAGCGCTTGCCTAGCACGCGGGAGGCACTGGGTTCGATTCTCAGCACTGCATATAAATGAAAATAAAGGTCTGTGGACAACTAAAACATATTTTTAAAAAAGAGGTGAAGGACACTATGTGGAACTTAAGAGGCTATTTTACAGGGCCACTTTGCACAGTAGAGGGCAAACACTGTGAGCCCAGGGCTTCCAGAACTCCCTGTGGAAAGGGACTGACATATAAAGACTTTTAAATAAAAGCCATGGGTTCACTAAAAATGAGCTGTTGCCCACATCAACTCTAAGTCCATGTATGAGTTTAAGAAACAGGTGGTCCTCTGCTTTGAAGACCTTCTGATGCCCTTTGTACTTAAAGAGGCGGGGGCAGTTAGCTGCCACAGTTCTTGCTTCAGAGGGAGGTAAATTTAAAATTGACCTGCGGCCACAGACTGATTTACAGGAATTGGCACAACTGGGTGACTCATCAGTCACTCATTTTTGCAGCAGGTTTTTACCAGGCTCCTGCTGAATGCCTGGCTGGATGCATTGCTGTGCCCAGGCCTCCTGGAAAACACCACACACAGGATCTGCTAATTGGTCTGTGTCAATGAGACTCGGACGTAGGGGTGCAGGGCATCTCCAGAAGATCTATCAAGACTGGGATAGCTCAATTTTCTTTCTTTTTTTCCTTTGGTATGGGGGATTGAACCCTGGGCTGCTTAATCATTGAGCTACATCCCCAGCCCTTTTTATTTTTGAAACAGGATCTCAAAAATAATCTAACCCCTTGTTTTAAGAAGCTCATCAAGTTGGGTAAATCAACCCAGAGACTGTTTACAATACAGAGTAGGTTTGGTGATAGATTTCTGCTCATGGTGCTTTTTTGTTGTGGTGGTGGTAGTGGTGGTGCTGGGGATTGAACCCAGGGCCTTGTGCTTGCAAGATAAGCACTCTACCAACTGAGCTATATCCCCAGCCCCCTGCTCATGGTGCTTTCCACGCCTATCCCATATCATGAAATTGGGAGAGTGCTTCTGGGAAGGCCAGCGTCTGAAGGCAGTATGAGAGGATGACTCGCTGGGTGTGGTGGTGCCTGCCTGAAATCCCAGCCACTGGGGAGGTTGAGGCAGGAGGATCAAAAGCTTAAGACCAGCCTCAGTGACAGCGAGACCCTGTTTCAAAATAAAAAATTTAAAGGGATGGGGATGAAGCTCACTGGTAGAGTGTCCCTGGGTTCAATCCCCAGTACCAAAAAAAAAAAAAAAAATCCAAAAACCCCCAAAAACCCTGCATTTATATTAGCCAGAAGTGGGAGGAGCTCATGGGGGCAAAGTAACACAGGAAAGGAGTAAGACTGAGGAGAGAGGATCCCTGCATTGAAGGCCTTGTCAAGATGAGGGCAGCCCGGAACACCTCAGCAATCGCCAGGAGCAGGCCTGAAGCTGAGTGAAGGTGGAGGCCGGGGTGGGGGTTACCAAAGGCAGGGCGGCTCTAGCATTTGTGGGATGCCGTGCTGTTTTCAGCTTTCTCGAACATTCTCTGTTTGGTTTGTATAACCACCCTCTGCAGCTGGTAGGATAAGATGAACAGCTTCCTTTTTTAAGAGTTTACTTAGGAGCTTTGTGTACATCCCCCCTGCTCCTTATAAAAACCCTACAAATTAAGTTCGGTGAGCCCACTTCACAGAAGTTGACCCTGAGCCCAAGGTGAGGAGCCAGTGCCCAGTGCAGCCGCCTGAACAGCAGTGGGCCTGCTCTGCCCCGACTGAGGCAGGACACCCTTCTAGGCACCTCCACGCTGGGAGACGCCTCTCCTGAGCCAGCACCAGTGTCCAGCTCCTTGCGCAGCTCTGTCTGTGCATTTAAAGCCCCTTTGAACAAGACAGTCTGAGGCTCCTCAAAAAATGAAAATGTGATGGCAGTCCCACTTCTGGGTTTAAATCCAAAAGAATTCAGAGTGGAGACTCGGATACTTGTACACCCCTGTTCATAGAAACATTTTCTTTTTTTTTTTTTTTTTTTTTTGATGCTGGAGATGGAATGCAGGACCTTATGTGGCTCTGTCCACTGAGCCACATACCCAGCCGTTTTCAAATTTTGAGACAAGGATCTTGCTAACTGGCCTCAAACTTATCATCCTCCTGCCTCAGCCTCCTGAGTTGCTGAGATTACTGGTATGTACCACCATGCCCAGCTCATAACGAACATTCTTTACAGTAGCCCAAAAGTTGAAGCAGTCCAAACATTCATGGATGGACAAATGAAAAATAAAATGTGTGTATCCACAGTGGCTCTCGATCATCCTTTAAAAAGGAGGGGAAGTCTGGCACATGTTCCAACACAGATTACTCTCGAAGACATTATGCTGAGTGTTTGAGCCAGTGGCAAAAGACAAATACTGTATAATTCCCCTTGTCTGACGTCCCTAGAGTAGTCAAATTCATAGCGCTGGGCATGGTGGCTCACGTCTGTAATCCCAGTGACTCAAGAGGCTGAGCAGGAGGACCGCAAGTTGGAGCTGGCCTGGGCAACTCAGTGAGACCTTCCCTGTCTCAAAATAAAAAATAAAAGGGTGCGAGGTATGAGGCTCAGTGGTAGAATATGCCTCGGTTCAGTTCCTAGTACCACTAAAAATAGTTGTCATAGAAAGAATCCTGGTTGCGAGGGGCAGAAGGGATGGGGGTCAGGATCAGGGTGAGATGCCCGGCGGAAACTCCCAGGGCACAGTGACACTGGAGATGAGCAGAGATGCTGAAGGAGGGGCGGAGCAGACAGCAGTCAGAAAAGACCCTGATTTCCGTGGGTGCTGTCCCAGGACTGTGCCAGGTCAGCTCTTTACGACAGGCACACCGGTTGATAGGTCACTGCCCCCTACTTTTTAAAAGCCTATATTTGGGGGCTGGGGTTGTGGCTCAGTGGTTAAAGCACTTGCCTAGCATGTATGAGGCACCGGGTTCGATTCTCAGCACCACATATAAATAAAAGAATAAAGGTCTATCAACATCTAAACAAAATATTAAAAAATAAATAAAAAGCCAATATTTGGACCTGCCTGCTTCCAGGAACCTGAGATGTAGGATACAAGATAAAATAAAGCTTAAGAAACCAGGTACTAGAGCGATTTGGTAAAGCAAGCCCCAGTTTTGAAGCCACTTCTCCAACTGGGACCTAGGGACAGGTACCCAACTCTTCTGCCGTGTGCAGATGAAAACTTTGCAGAGCGATTGTGGGAATTAGAGACCTGCTAGTGTGTTCACTCAGCAGTTCACTCAAGTGTCAACTCGGTGGCACTGTTAGGGGCAGGAGAGGAAGAGATGGGTAACGTGGTCTTACGGTTCTTAAGAGGTGCGTCCCTGCTGGCGGGGAAGACAGCCTGGACGGGCAGGTGGAGCGAGGGGGACTCCGCTGGACACATGCCTGGTGCACAGGATGCAGCCTCCTCTTTAAAGTTCTAAAACATGACAGTGGTCCCAGCAGAGGCCAGACACAGCGCTGTTACGCACCCGAGAGGAGACCCTCGGGCCTGGAGTTCAGCTTGAAGTTTCTTGGAAGCCACAACAGAGAAGCAAACAGGCGGGGCCGCATGGTGGTGGTTCTGCCAGGGATACGGATTCCTCCTGAGGGGACCTTCCTAGAACTAAACTAAGGAAGTGTTTATCACCAGGCCTCCCTGGAATGTGGTTCTGAAGCTGTGGGCAGCATCTTGAGTCACGTTTTCATGGGCAGCTCTGAAAATGCCACGCAGCTGAGTGGTTTTTATGCCGCGGCTCTCCTCACCTCTGCTGGAGATGCTGGGGTGGTCCTGGAACGTGCCAGCTGTGGGCTTCACTTCAGGGAGTTGGCTGAAGATGAGCCGTCAGAACCCTGAACAGTGGGAAGAATTGGAACCCCGATGGGAAGGCCTCATTGTCCTGAGGTCCCGCGTGCACTGCAGTACTCAGGGGAGAGAGGATGCCTTGGCATGAGTGAGCTGAGGCCCAGCAGGTCCCCGGATGTAGTGCCTGCTGCGGATGGGCAGGCAGGGTCACACCCAGCCAGGGAACAGGCTGCAGGTCAGCCGGTCAGGAGGTGTTCTGAGTCAGTGGACAAGGCTCAGGCTTAGAGGTCAGGTGTCAGTGAAAATTACGGGAGGCCGTTGTTATGGACTAAGCTCCTGCACTAGGCCCCGTACACCAGGCTGCAAATCAGAATGGAGTCTCTTAAGCTAACGTTCCACACCACCAAGTGGAACTAAGCAGCTAATCTGAACTTCTGAGAAATCAGAATTAGAGGGTAACAGTCAAGTGTTCAAACAGGCCAGTATCAATCGGCATGCTGACGCAAGTTGATGTTAACCCGTCAGTTATTTTCCTCTTGTTCAGTCTCCCTGTCTCTGCCTTACAAAGAAGGTAACTTTAGCCGGGCGTGGTGGCACACACCTGTAATCCCATTGACTCAGGAGACGGAGGCAGGAGCATCACAAGTTCAAAGCCAGCCTCAGCAACTTAGTGAGACCTTGTCTCAAACTAAAAATGTATAGAGGGCTGGGGTGTGGCTCAGTGGTTAAGCACCCCTGGGTTCAATCCCCAGTACCAACAACATAAAAAGTAACTTTGAAGTGACTGATCCACTGTTGTTGTTTTGTTTCTGTTTTCTTTAGCTTTTCTCTATTAAACCAACCTCTTCTGCTCAGCCCATCAGAGCCTTTATTTTATGAATCTATTTGATTGTATTCTAGAATTGAAAATAAAGCCAATGAAGATGTTTAAGCCATGGGCTGGGAGGCAGCTCAGTGGTAGAGCACTTGCCTAGAATGTGCAAGGCCCTGGGATTGATCCCCAGCACTGCAAGTCATTAAATATTGTGATTTATCCTTTGACACAGGTAAACCTCAGAAATCCTAGCTCTGGTGCTGACTACCACAGATTAATTTTTCTCATCCTCAATGGAATATTAATATATACCTTATATTGGTTGTTTTACCAAAGATAAGTTATATAAATGAAGAAAGTAGAAGTCTTAGAGTCCTACATTTAATTTCAAAGGAGGGTAGAGGGAGAAAAGTTAATCAATTAACAACTGTATAGGAAACCAACAGAAAGATCATTTATGCTGAAGCCCTAAATCCCATCACCAGGGCAGTGGAGGTTCAATGTAAACAACTTACAACTCCCCCAAAACGTTGTTATTAAAAAGTACTCTCAGCTCTGGGTCAGTGGGCATTTTTCCAGCTGCTACCTAACCTTGCTGCTGGTACTTTGAAGAAATTTGTCCCAGGACCTGATCTTTTTCTGGTTGGCATTTGTAATAGCTCAGTAAACTATTTCAGAAAACCCTCAGTCTCAAGAGTTTCTGTTTACCAATAAGTAACAGTAATAGCGAGCAAAGATCGCCCTTCCTCAGATCAGGCCCGTGCTGAGTGCTCTCATGCATCAGTTTCTGTATTGCTTCTCTTCTGGGGATTGAACCCCGGGTGCTTCACCAAGCTGCATCCCCAGCCCTCTATGGCTGCTCTAAGCTGTAGCAGCAGAGTTGAATAATTTGACAGAAATATGGGTGTTCCTCAAGGCCTAAAATATTTACTGTGCTCCTTTACAGGAAGCACTTGCTGACCCCTAGTCTAGAATAAGACCTCCAGGGGCAGCTGCAGAGTGGACACTTGGCCAGTCAGTGTACCCACGACTGCCTCGGCACTGTTGAATGGATCTAGGAGCAGACAGATCCCACCTGCCCTCTCGTTGGGGCCTGTGGACAAAGGCTGTGCTGGGCTGTTCTGGTGTCACCCTGGACAGGGTTCAGGGCCATGGCTTGGGCTGGGCGGCCGCAGCCTCTCTGGCTGAGCCAGTCTGTGGCGGGAGCTCAGCGATGCTGCTGAGAAATCTGGGGTTGAGCCAGGCATGGTGGGGCCCAGCTGTCACCCAGCTACTCAGGCGACTGAGGAGGGAGGGTCTCTTGAGCCCAGGAGTTTGGGGCCAGCCTTAGGCAACATAGCGAGACCCTGTCTTTATTAAAAAATAGTAATAAAAGAAATCTGGGATCTGTGAGCTCTTCGTTTTTATGCCCCCACCACCAATTTCATATTTATTTGCTTTTACCTTTGTCTTTCAGCAAAAAATTCTCTGATCTTGCCGGGTGCGGTGGCTCTCGCCTGTAATCCAAGCGACTTGGGAGGCTGAGTCAGGAGGATTGCGAGTTCAAAGCCAGCCTCAGCAACTTAACGAGGCCCTAAGCAACTCAGTGAGACCCTGTCTCTAAATAAAATACAAAATAGGGCTGGGGATGTGGCTCAGTGGTAGAGTGCCCCTGGGTTCAATCCCTGGTTCCAAAAAAAAAAAAAAGAAAAACATTCCTGATCTTGGACTGGCTGCAGCGTGATGGCAGCTTGTCCAGCCTGGGTGAGGCTCCACTGCAGGATAAATAAATAATGAAAATGCAGAGGATTCTGAGCTAAGCCCGGGGAAAGGTGACTGATTCGCACCTGGCCAGGGTGTGCCCGCTTCTCAGCGGTTCTCAGGCCCTGCGGCACAGGTCTGGCTGCCTCTGCCACCTCTCCCCGTGTCCCCTGCTCACTCCTGCTGTGCAGCCTGTGGTGCTGGACTCAGCCTGGCGCACCCCTTGGGGGCGTGTTCATACACTGCTGCTGCTTCTGCTTCCCATTTACTTGTGGCCATGTGAGAGGTGGCGGACCCTCTCAGAGTCGGGGGCCAGTGGGAGGTCCTTAGGTCATTGGGGACCTGCCCTCAAAAGGGATTGACACCGGCCTCATGGAGTGAGTTCTCACAAAAGCAGGATGCTATAAGGAATGCGTCCGACTCTCTGGCTTCCTGTCTTGTCCCGTGATCTCTTCTCCACACACCCTGGTCATTGCGAGGCCATCTACCACGAGGTCTTCTCCCAAGGCTCCACCAGGGGGGCTGTTCTGTCTTGGGTTTTCAGCTTCCACAGCTGTGAGTTCACGAACCTCTTTTCTTTACTCATGTCAGGGATTTTGTTACAGCAACACAAAACAAACTACCACACCCTCCTCCGTACCCTCTCTACCCAGGGAAATGCTCAGCATTCAGGGTTCTGCTGACACGTTGCCTTGGCATTGAGATCTCCCTGGGTCTTTCTGCCTGTCCTGGAAGACGGGATCCTCTCTTCCTTTCTGCCTCACTCCATCTTCCATCACAGTCTGTCACTCTGTTTTTTGGTTTTTTATTTTTATTTTTTGGTACTGGGGATTGAACCCAGGGGCACTCCACCACTGAGCCACATCCCCAGCCCTTTTTTGTATTTTATTTAGAGACAGGGTCTCACTGAGTTGCTTAGGGCTTTGCTAAGTTGCTGAGGCTGGCTTTGAACTCGTGATCCTCCTGCCTCAGCCTCCCAAGTGCTGGGATTACAGGTGTGCGCCACTGTGCCCGGCTCAGTCTGTCACTCTGCTTAGGCATTGGTCACTCTGTGGATTCTTTGTGGTTTTTTGCAGTACTGGAGATTGAGCCCAGGGCCGCAGGCATGCTAGACAAGTGCTCTACCCCTGAGCTGCATCCCCTGCCCTGTCTGTGGATTCTTGATGCTTAATGATGACATTATAATCTTAGTACTTCAGGTTGCACACAGTCAGCTAGAATGTGGGAAGGCTGAGGAGGATCGGAGTTCTGCGAAGGGCCCTGAGGAATGAGCTTTCTAGCTGCAGAACCTGGAAATCAGGCAAGAAATGAGGCAGGTAAATGAAAATCCAGGTAAGCAAGCTAGGGGTGGCGACAGTCCCACCTGGGTTTTTGTGTTGGTTTTTCCTTTGTGAAGGTATTGAACTCTTCAGTAGGAAACACTCAGCTATAGCAAACGCACTGTTGAAACAGTGTTGGTGTCAAACCTCTCTGAAGGTAGAAATCACGCTGTTAGACTACGTTGTATGTAACTCCGCGTAGACGTTTCGGAAGAGACTGAGTACAGTCCCCAAACCCTGTTGACCATGAAATACAAGCATGGAACCTGAAAACTGCAGATGGCTGCTGTGGCTGTTAGAGGAGGGCTTTCGACCACAGGCGCCTCCTGCTCTCTCACCACTGCTGAACCCTGAGTCCTGAGAGGGGAAGGCCTTGTGTGGTAGGCTTATTCCATTTTCTCCATCAAGGGTTATGTCTGCTGTTGGAGAATGGTTGCCAGCAACTTGCACCTCTTTTTTTTTTTTAATATTTTTTAGTTGTGGATGGACCTTTATTTTATTTATTTACATGTGGTCCTGAGACTTGAACCCAGTGCCTCACACATGCTAGGCAAGCACTCTACCACTGAGCTACAACCCCAGCCCAACTTGCATCTCTTAACTGGGGATTGCTGAGACCTCAGAACCTTTAGTTTATGAACACAGCTTGAGTTGATGAGTTTTTGTTTTTCTCAGTACTGGGGATTAAACCCAGATTCTTTTGCATGCTAGGCAGGCACTCTACCACTGAGCTGCATCCCCAGCCCTTTTTATTTTGAGACAGGGTCTCTCTAAGTTGCCCAGGCTGGCCTTGAGATCCTCCTGTGTCAGCCTCCTGAGTAGCTGGGATTTCAGATGTGAATCACACCTGGCTGAGTTGGTGTTTCCTTTTTTGGTAGCAGGGATTGAACCCAGGGGCGCTGAACGACTGAGCCACCTGCCCAGCCCTTTTTTGTATTTTATTTAGGGCCAGGGTCTTCCTGAATTGTTTCGGGTCTCACCAAGTTTCTGAGGCTCACTTTGAACTTGCAATCCTCCTGCCTTAGCCTCCCAAGTTGCTGATATTACAGGCCTGCACCACTGTGGCTGGCTGTTTTTTTTGTTTTGTTTTGTTTTTTTCCTTCTTTAAAACCTAGAACGGTTATCTTATTCTAGCCTGCTGAACCTTATCATCCACTGTATCCCTGTCTTTCATGAGGTCATTGAGTGGCTCATTGCCATCATCTTTGGAGCTCACTATGCAGAAAATTTAGTATAATGTCAGCAAACTTAAAAGTTTCTTTTTCAGATCATAAATGAAAAATGATACTTTTTTTTTTTTAAAAAGATGCTGTTTCTAAATCGGTTTTCTCATTATAGTTCAACGCTGAATTGCAGGTTCCTTCCTTTCTCAGCAGGTTTTGGCACACCTGGAGTGGCTTACAGTCAACCCTCCTGTGCTTCCTGGAGCTCCCCGTGCGTGTTCCACAGCAGATTTTTTAGGCAGCCTCCACTGTCCTCAGCCCTCCCAGGTCCCTCCCTCTGCAGAGGACCTGCTGCTTTACTTTATGGAGAAGGTGGAGGCCTTCAGACAGCTCCTTCCAGTCTGTGGATTTTCCCTCCCTCTTGGGGACCTCTGGGTTGAGTGTCCCCTCTCCTGTATCCTCACCAGCCTTCGCATGCTCTCCATCCCGCTCATCAAAACCCACCCTCCCCAGCAGCCCCTCTGTGCAGCCCAGTTCCTGACTCAGAGTTGCTGGTATTCAGCGCCCTTCAGTCCGGCCTCTTCTCCACGGTGCACGGACACTGCCCTCCGTCAGGTCACCGACAGGTCCTTGATACGAATGCAGTGTCTGCACCTGTGTCTTCCCATTCCAGAAGCACTCGGCCTGGCTGACCAGTGCCCCCCTCGAGAGGTGCTCTTCTGTGGGCCTGTGGGTCCTGGTGCCGTTTGTTCTTGGCTCCTTCTGGGGCTCATCTTGCTGTGTCACTTCCACCCTGGGCACCATGCTAGGCGGACCCGTCCTCCTGGAATTCTTCTGGTTCTGGGTGACAGAATCCAGACTCAGACTGGGCTAAGCAACCAACCAAACCAACACTGCCAGTGAGGACATCACGGAGGCCTGTTGACCGCTGGTCCTGAGGCAGAGATAAAGGCCGTCACAAGTCGCCTCTCTCTGCCTCGTAGTTTGTTTTCCTCCGGGTTCTTTGCCTTCTCAGGCAGCCTCTTGCCAAGAGGTAGCAAAATGCCTGCCGGCAATTCAGGCTTGTCCCAGCCTGTCAGCCAGCGCAAGGAGCACTTCTACCCAGGTGTCTGGGCCGGAGCCTGGAATCAGTGTTGGCCTCCCCACGCCCACTTACTCGCCTGTCCGGCCGGCCTCTCAGCTCTCCCCATCCTGCCGCTCTCACTGGGTGCGCAGCTTTGCCTGATTCCTGCAGCAGCTCCGGCGCTTCCTGCTCAGCCTGGCTGCCCCGCAACCCGGTCGTCACAGCGCCCCTGAACCACCTTTCAGGAATGTGTAGGTCCTTCACGTCTGCAGGTGAACCCCCGTCAGGAGGAAGCAAAGGCAAGCTGTGCTGCTCTGAAGGGCCAACCTGAGGGGCTCTGGTCTGCTGCCCTGGCTGCCACTTCCGTTTGTCCCTTGTCCTGTGCAGATCTGGCTCCCTCCTCAGTGTTGTCCGCTGGAACGTCCTTGCTCCTCAGCTCCGCTGACAAACCTGGGCTCTCGACTTTGCTCTCACGTTGGATGTGGCTGCAGGGGGAAGAGCGGGCTTCTGTTAGACAGCCTTTTTTGTCTTATCACCCACTTGTTAGCAACTGCTTGTTAAGTCACCTCTATCCCTCTGCCCACTAAAGGCTTGCAAAGGCAGATAGTCCCCTCCTCCTGTGGGACAGAGCACTCGATGTGTACTTGTTGAGTTGTAAAATAAAATGAGATGCGATTGCACTGAGTGATTTGCCAGGACTCGTCTTGATTTGGGGATATAACTGGATTCCATACGCTACTGGAAAATCTGAGATTGCAATTACTGCCTGCCATTTCTCTTTATCTATATGCTTATCGATCCTCCTCAAAGGACAGTAGAGTTTTCAAATTGAAAAAGGTCTTGGCAATCATCTTGCACTAATTCATGTCCTCTGACCGGTTCGGGGGGGAATTGCTCAGAGGGACTCAGTGCCGTGCAAGCCGCAGAGCTATTTCCGATTGCACAATTGGACTTGAACTCTGAGCTCTTGACTTCTGGTCAAGAGCTCTTTCCTCTTCATCACGGTAGTAGCACTTAAGAATTTTTTGTGGGAGGATGTTGGCGGTTGAACCCAAGGCTTTGCCCTTGCTTGACCTTGGAGCCACCGCTGGTGTCGGTGTCCTGGACAGGCTCCTGTGGTTCACTTGTGCGTGGCACAGAAAGCTCGATGCCTGTTCCCTCACGTGAGCTTGCCAGTCCTGTGCCTGTCAGGATTCTGACGGGTTTCCGGATGAAACGACTCCGCAGCCTGCAGAGCCTGAGGTTCCTGAGGGTCTGTCCCCTAAGGTGGGGCTGCCGTCCCACAGCCGCCCACAAAGAACTAGCACTTGTTCTGCATCTTCTCCTCAGAAGGGTAGTGCTGAGTGGACGCCACCTGACGTGGTGCTCTGAGGAGTGGACACTAGGCTGTGGAGAGGAGTTGTGACCCTGGGCTTGGGGCTTCGTATTAGCTGCTCTCCTCTGTCCCCTCTGGAACTCGCCCACCGGTCCCCTAGGGAAGGTGAGCTCCATGGAGAGTTGTTTCCACAGAAACCAAGTGAAGGCTGGGAGGAGGCTGGAAAGAGTACCTTTCTGGGTTTTTAAAAAATTTTTAAAATTTTTTCTTGTAGTTGTAGATGGACAGAATGCCTTTATTTTTATGCGGTGCTAAGGATTGAACCAGTGCCTCACGTGGTAGGCGAGCGCTGTACCAGGGAGCTACAGCCGCAGCCTGGAAAGAGTAACTCTCTAAAAGTAATTCTAGCCTGGCGTGGGGGTGCATGCCTGTAATCCCAGCAGCTTGGGAGGCTGAGGCAGGAGGATTGCAAGTTCAAAGCCAGCCTCAGCAAAAAATGAGGTGCTAGGCAATTCATTGAGACCCTGTCTCTAAATAAAATACAAAATAAGGCTGGGGATACCCCTGGGTTCAATTCCTGGATCCAAAAAAAAAAAAGTAATTCTGATACAATTAGGGATGGGTGAAAAAATTATTGGGGAAAAGTAGTTAAAAATTTTAAAAATTTTTTAATTAATTTTTTAAGTTAAAAAATCTTAATCTTTAAAGAAATTAATATTTAAAACAAACCAACCAAGAGTGGAACCAGTTGACCAATGCATTGTGAAACTCCAACTAATGGACCTATTCCAAAAGAAAATTCTTTGGCTGTTCAGAGATTGGGCATGAATGTTCTTCAAGTGTTAATTTAAAAACAAAATGTTCATGGGCTGGGGATATTGCTCAGTTGGTAGAGTGTTTGCCTCGCATGCACAAGGCCCTGGGTTCAATCCCCAGCACCGCCTAAAAAGAAAAAAAAAAAGTTCAGTGTGTCTTTTCATCCTGAGTCTTAGCTTTAGCTGATTATTGCATTTAATGGCGTTCCCTACTCTTCTACTGAATGTGTGTGGCCTCCTGTTGGTGATGCTGTTCATGAAGCTGTTTTTGGTTTTGAACTGACCTTTCAGCTTTGCCAGCGCTAGGGCCGGACCTGTGGGTTTCGTTTCCTCTGCGTCTTGCGTTTGGCGGATGCTGCTGATGTGGCTCCGGTCGGTCCTGCCGGTCTTTCTCCTGTGGGTCAGCCTTATTCTGGTGCTGGCATCTTTCGTCCTCAACCTGGAGACGCGCTCTGCTGCTTCTGCGAAGGGCACAGGAGGGGACGCTAGGTGGAAGGAGGTGCGAGCCTGACTGCGGGGCTTACTGGGGGTTGGTCATAGTTCTTGCCACTAAAAAAGGAACTCAGAGAAGTGAAAGACAGGTTTAAAGTGTACTTAAAACACATGTTTGTGCTTGAACTTGAAAATTCCAAGGGTAACCCTCTGACCCAGCAAGTCCACTTGTGGAAGTCTGGCCGCCTATGGGAAGAATTGGACACATGCAAAAAGATTTTTGAACACATGTTCCTCTCAGTCTTGTTTTCTTCCTTTGTTTGGTTTTTGTTTGGGGCTGGGATGGAAGCAGGGCCTCACACTTGCTCAGCACGTGCTTTACCACTGGCTGCATCCGGCTCCTCAGCCTTGTTTAGAATGGAGAAGAATTGGCAACGACCTAAATTATCAATTATAGGGACTTCACATAAACATATAACAAAATTCCTTTGTTAAATAATATATTTCATGACATAGAAAGATATTTGTGATTTATTGGAAAGCAGAAAATGTACATTTCATCCTATTTTTTGCAAATGAAAATATGACTAAGAAGAGATTCATAATTATATAGTTGTGATAGAATAATTTTTTTGCTTATCTGTATTTTAAGCTTTCCTACAGTAAGAGTTTATAAAATTTTAAAAGGCAATATTTGTATTTATTTAGTTTGCTTATTCATTTATTTATTTTGAGACAAGGTCTGGCTCTGCTGCCTAGGCTGGCCTCTAACTGCTGGGCTCAAGTGAGCCTCCTGCCTCAGTCTCTTGAGTAGCTGAGACTACAGGCATATGCCACCACACCTAGCTATAAGGTTTTTTTTTTTTTTTAATAGATGCCAATGGAACAATGGATGTATTAATTAATTAATTAATTTATATGCAGTGCTAAGGATTGAACCCAGGGCCTCACACATGGCAGGCAAGTGTTTTACCACCGAGTCACAACTCCAGCCCTGTTTTTTGTTTCTTTGGTGTGTGTGCATGTGGTGGAACCCAGGGCTTCTTGCATGCTAGGCAAGTGCTCTACCACTGAGCTGCATCCCCAGCCTATAAAGTTATTTTATATTTTGGTACCGGGGATTGAACCCAGGACTGTACCCACTGAGCCACATCCCTAGTCTTCCTGAAATATTTTATTTAGAGACAGGATCTTGCTGAGTTGCTAAATGTCTCACTAATCTGCTGAGGCTGGCTTTGAACTCTCGATCCTCCTGCCTCAGTCTCCTGAGTTGCTGGGATTACAAGGCATGCACCACCGTGCCCAGCATAAAGTTATTTTTAATGTAAAAATTCTTCCATGCATAACAGTTTCTATTGATGTCATTATTTTATTTGGCTTATTTCCCTAAAATAATTGATTGTTAATGGTCAAGGTTTTGTGAAAGGAATATATTTCTTTTGCTTTCTTGCCTTGATACCACCTTGGTGGGAGACACAGTGGATTCCAAAGGGAAAGCTACGCCAAGTTGGAGTCTTGCAGGAACAGGTGACTTGGGTTTTATTCTGTTCTACTTATGAATTATCTTTTTATCTCTTGGATGTTTGCTTTTCAGCTTTCTGTCCAGTCGTTCTCTTTGTAAATCACGGCGCTCTCCCTCCTCATTTCTACCCCAGCAGAGGTATTGGGGCCAGGGGTGTGGTTCAGTAGTGCAGCACTTGCCTTGCATGTGTGAGGCCCAGGGTTTGATCCCCAGCATGGCAAAAAAATAAAAATACCAGTGGGCTGCACTCCCGGGATGAAACAGGGCCCCTGTGGACAGCAGGGGAGCCCTGCAGGTCACCTGGTACGTCCCCAGAACTACTGTGAACGCTCAGCTAGCTGTCAAGGAGAGTCTGGGCTGCTCCTTATTCATTAATTCATCAAAGTCCGAAAGCTAATAACCTGGATTCAAATCCTGGTTGAAAGCTTGGCCTACTATTTAACTTTGCAAACTTGGGGAAGTACATTCATTGTCTCTGGGCCTCATGACTCCTTATTTATAAAATGGTTAGTAAGATACATCATTATTGTAAGGGCTGAATGAAATGCCGAATATATTAGGCACAGTGTACAGTAAGCTCTCTATAAATAGTAACTGTTAAGGGACTAAGTTGAGCCAGGTATTGAGGTTGAAGGCCATTCATTCAGCGAATGTTTGGACGACTGCCTTCTGTGGGCCCGCAGGAGTTTAGGTGCTTGGGTTATTCCAGAGAACAAGACAGACAGAAATCCCTCTTGTGAGGCTTACATTTGAGCAAATGCAAAGATTAAATAAAATGTAGCTCAATTCGTGGTCATTAACAATAATTACTATTAATTTTGTATTTATTCTGTACCAGCCACCATGTTGATTTTCATAACATAAAGAGGGAGTTTGTCCCTCCTTAACCGTCAGGGTAGGGTCATTGTTGTTTGATAGTATGAACATCTGAGAGGTGGTAGAAATGCACAGCGGAGGAGCCGGCACTCGAGCCAGGTTGTGGGTGCTCAAGCCAGGGTCTAACCACTGCACTTCCCACCCTCCTTGGTGAGTCTCACATTCAGCTGTGGTGTGAGGTTGTCATTTTTTGCTTATGGTTTTTCTTTATTTTTTGGTGGGGGGTGGTACTGGAGATTGAACGCAGTGGCACTCAATCACTGAGCCACATCCCCAGCCCTATTTTGTATTTTATTTAGAGACAGGGTCTCTGAGTTGCTTAGCGCCTTGCCATTGCTGAGGCTGGCTTTGAACTCGTGATCCTCCTGTCTCAGCCCCCTGAGCTGCTGGAGGCACATAGGCATGTGCCACTGTGCCCAGCTGCTTATGGTTTTCTTTTTTTGAAAATTAGAAAAAAGTTTTTTTTAGTAATAGACACAATGCCTTTGTTTATTTTGTGGTACTGAGGATTGAACCCAGTGCCCCATGCTTGCGAGGCAAGCACTCTACCACCGAGCCACAACCCCAGCCCTTATGGTTTTTTCTTGATAGTCTTGCCATGTAGTAGGAGCTGTGATGGAAAGAAATTGGAGATTTACTCGTTTTATATTAAAATAATTACGTCTGCAGGGAATGATCAAGAGAAGGATTAAATGGCAGGTGGCTTAGTGTTTCCCTGGACCTGGAGGAGTTTCAGCTGCTCTCCTGTCTGCAGAAGGGGACTCATTAGGGGAGAGGTCAGGCTGCAGCCTCGGGCCTGGCATTGGGGGTGGGGAGGCTGCAGAGCCAGGCCTCCATACTGGCCACCCCACCCACCAAAGTGAAGGAAGCGGTGGTACCTCCTGTCTGCATCTCAGTGTTGGACCTCCGTTTCCGCTTGAGTCTTTGGGAAAGATGTGACTCCTCCAACTCTAAGTACCTCGCTCCCTGGCCGCTCTACAGTTGCCCAGCTCCTGGAATGTTCACGTCCACCAGAGGTGACACTGAATAAATCCTGCTGGAGTCAAACAAAATCATTAGGAGAAATTTCACGTATTCGGAAAAGTCAAGGAAGCTGGGTGTGGTGGTGCATGCCTGTAATTCCAGCACCTGGGAGGCTGAGGCAGGAGGATCACGAGTTCAAAGCCAGCCTCAGCAAGGTCAAGGCACTAAGCAACTCAGTGAGACCCTGTCTCTAAATAAAATACAATATAGGGCTGGGGATGTGGCTCAGTGGCTGAGTGCCCCTGAGTTCAATTCCCGGTTCCAAAAAAAAAAAAAAAGAAAGAAAAGTACAAGGAATAATATCTTAATAACAGCACTTTTTTTTTTTTTTTTTTTTTGATGCTGGCTGGGACCCAGCACCTTGTGCACAGTAAGCATGCGCTCTGGCACTGAGCTGTATCCCCAGCCTTCCAGATCCTTTTTAAACAAAGGTTGAATGATCTGCTCGTGTTCTTTGCTCTCTTCGGTCTCCAGTGTTGTCGTTTTCTTACTGATGGTGGTGGCTCGTTACACATTCTGGTTACAGATACCTTCTCCAAGTGTCTTGCTTATCTTTTTACCTTACTTAGGGTTTATTTTCATGAATGAGCAACTTCAATTTTAATATCATCAACTATTTCACATCCATTTCTTATTGTTTGTGCTTTGAAGTCTTGTTTTAAAAATTCTTTCCCCACTCACAAGTCATATGTATGTTATCCTGTATTTGTTTCTTCCTAAACATTTTTAAAAGTTTATTTTTTGTGTTACACCTGTAAGCATTCCACATGTCATTGAAAATATAGATGTAGTTGAAGTCCCCTCTGTACATCTCCTGAATTTCAATATTTATTCTGTGGCCAGGCACTGTGGTGCACGCCTGTAATCCGAGCAGCTCGGGAGGGTGAGCCAGGAGGATCACAAGTTCAAAGTCAGCCTCAGCAATTTAGCAAGGCCCTAAGCAGCTTAGTGAGACCCTGTCTCAAAATAAAGAAAGGGCTGGGGATGTGCTCAGTGGTTAAGTGCCCCTGGGTTCAATCCTGGGCACCAAAATAACAATAAAAACAACAGCAAAACTTGATTGGGGTGAGGTCCCAGGGATCCATTTTTCTTTCTTAAGCAGTCTGGATAACTGACTGGTCCAGCACCTTTCGCCACACAGTCTCTTCTGTCTGATACCACGTTTCCATGCAGGTAGGTCCTGTCTGGGACCCCTTTGGGTGGATCGGTTTTCTGCTCCTGGGCTGACATCACATGGCTGAAACACTGTCTTTTTAGTCTTCATCTCCCACAGGGAGGGGCTGCCTGCCTTGTTTCCTTCTTTCAAAATGACTTCATTATTCTCAGTTCTTCGTTCTTCCACGTGAATTTTAGAATCGGCTTACCTAGGACCTTGAAGACAAGTGCTTGATCTGAGTACTTCTCCTGGCTTCATCTAGACCATCGTGCTTCTCTTTGCACCAGACACCCTGACTGTATCCTTCTCAAACTTTCTTCACCACAGGGTCTCATTCCTGGATTCACATTCATTTTGCACACATTACCTTTTCTTTTTAATTCCTATGAACCTCAGCCACTTGTGTGTGTGTTCGGCATCTTGTTGCATTCATGGTGTTGTGTAGACGGCACTGCTGTGGTGAACCTCCAACTCCGTTAGCCAGAGTTAGTGGCTGAATAAATCCCATTGTATGTGTGGACCGTGTTGTTTCTCCGGCGCTCCTGTGTGGGGCCTTTGGGTCATTGCCATCTTTCGGCTGTGTGAACAGTGCTGCTGTGAGCACTGCTGTACGAGTGTCGCCTGAGTCCTTGCTTTTAACTCTTTTGGTTGTTTACCCAGGATTGGAACTGCTGGGTCACATGGTGTTCTGCTTAACCTCCCGGGGACTGCCAAGCTGCTCTTAGGTGGCTGCACCCCTTGACATTCCTATCAGTGTGTGCAAGGGTTCTAGGCCTCCAGTCTTGCCAACACTTCTTTTCCTTTTTTTTAAATTTTTTTTAAATTTTTTATTTTTTGGAACCAGGGATTGAACTCAGGGGCACTCGGCCACTGAGCCACATCCCCAGCCCTATTTTGCATTTTATTTAGAGACAGGGTCTCACTGAGTTGCTTAGGGCCTCGCTAAGTTGCTGAGGCTGGCTTTGAACTCGCAATCCTCCTGACTTAGCCTCCCAAGTCGCTTGGATTACAGGCGTGCGCCACCACGCCAGGCACTTCTTTTCCTTTAAAACAAAAAAACCCACTTAAAAGTAGCATACTACAGTGATGCAACCACATCAATGTTTATAGCAGCTCAATTCACAATAGCTAGACTGTGGAACCAACCTAGATGCCCTTCAACAGATGAATGGATAAAGAAACTGTGGTACATATACACAATGGAATATTATTTAGCCATAAAGAATAATAATATTATGGCATTTGCAGATAAATGGATGGAATTGGAGAATATCATGCTAAGTGAAATAAACCAAACCCCAAAAACCAAAGGCCGAATGTTTTTCCTGATAAGTGGAGGATGATACATAATCATGTTGGGAGGGTCTGGGTGAGAAAAGAATGGAGGAACTTTATATAGAGGGAAATGAGAGAGGGAGAGGGAGGGGGTATGAAAAATGGTGGAAGGAGACAGACATCATTATCCTATGTACATGTATGATTACATGAATGGCATGTGTAAGATCAGGCTGGGTAAACTGATCAGAGGATGGTAACTGGAAAACAGGCCAGATGTAAATCAAAAAGAAACTTTATTGGGGGATGGCTCTTGGGGGAGGTTGGCTGGTCCAGTACCGTGCTGGGCTGGAGAACTCCCACGTGGCCCCTATGGGGCTGGGTTTTTCTAACCCTGGAAGCTGGAGGGGAAGCTTGAGAACTCCGTGTCCTCCTGGGATTGGCTGGGGTGGTTTGTCAGCGCCTGATTGGTTGCTTCTCTGGGCATGCGCAGGTTACATGTTTCTCTGTGCATGCGCAGGTTACATGTTTCTCTGCGCATGCGCAGGCTGCTTGATGCCCTACCCCCACGCAGTCGCCCTGAGCCCCCCTAACAGTGTGAATCCATATCATGCACAACCATAGAAGTGAAAAGTTGCAACCCATTTGTGTACAATGAATCAAAATGCAGTCTGTAAAAATAAACATAAAAAAATAAAAACGAGAAGGGAATTAAAAAAAAAAAACCGTGTGGCCAGTCTAGTCGGTGTGAAGGGGTGTCTCCCGGGTTCCGATTCGCATGTACTAACTTCTAGTGATGCCCAGCATCTTGTCATGTGCTTCTTGGCCATTTCCCTATCTTTTTGGAGAAATAGCTATGAAAATCCTTTGTCCTTCACTCCCTTATTGTTTTTAGAGCGTTTTTAGGTTCACAGCAAAACTGAGAAGAAAGCAGAGAATTCCCACATGCCCCCCAACACGGAGCTCCCGCCCTCGGGGGTCCACACCCCGGGCCTCGTGGGCCACGACCGATGGACGCGGTGGAGCCATCACGGTCGCCCAGTGCGCAGTGTTTCATTAGGGCTCCTCTCCGTGTGGTGTAGCCTGTGGGTTTTTTTGTTTTGTTTTGTTTTGTTTTTTAACTTTTTTAGTTGTAGATGGACACAATGCATTTATTTTATTTGTTTATGTGGTGCTGAGAATTGAACCCAGTACCCCATGCATGGGAGGTAAGTGCTCTACCACTGAGCCACAACCCCAGGCCCTAGCCTGCGGGTTTTGACAAGCGTCCAGGGCGTGCATGCCCTCACGGTAGAGAAGCCTGTGGACACTTTGGCCGCCCTAGAGACCTCTCTGCTCCCCCCGATCGCCCTGCCTCCTCACTACGCTTCTTGCCCATTTTAAAATTGGATTTTTGCTCTGGGCTGAGAGCTGTAAGGCTTCTCTATACATTCTGAGTATTAAACCATTATTGCACATGGATTGTAAGTAATTTCTCCCACTCTGGTTATCTTTTCATTCTCTCCATAGTCTTTTGATGCACAGAGGTCTTTCATTTTCATGCTTCCGTTTTTCTTTTCCTTGCTTGTGCTTTTAGTGTCATGCTTAAGACACTAAGTCATTGCCTAGATCCAAGATGGTGCAAATTTGCTCTTTTATTTTCTTCTCAGAATTTTATAGATCCAGCTGTTAACATTAGGCCTCCGCTCCATTTTGAATTAATGTTTAGGTATGAGGAAGGTCCGATTTCGTTATTTTATTTGTTGTACATCCAGTTTTCCCAGCACCATGTGTCGAAGAGACTGCTCTTTCCCTGTTGAGTGGTTTGGGCTCTCTTATCACAAACAAGTGACTGAGCCAGGCACGGTAGCACAAGCCTGGAATCCCAGCTACGTGGGCAGAGAGGCTGAGGCAGGAGGATCGCAAATTTGAGGTCAGCCTGAGCAATTTAGTGAAACCCAGTCTCAAAATTTTTAAAAGGGGGAGGGCTGCTGGGGACGTAGCTCAGTGGTAGAGGCCCCTGGGTTCCATCCTCAGTACTGCCATAGCGAACAGGAAGCTCAAGCGGCCGTGGACCCGCGGGTGTATTTCTGGGCTCCATTCCAGTGGTGTGCACGTCTGTCCGTACGCCGGTATCACGCTGTTTCGGTTACTGCAGCTTCGCAGGATGTTTTCAAATCAGAAAGTTGGAGTTTCATAACTTTTATCTCCCTTTTCAAGATTTCTTTTAAAAAAATTCTTTTTTTGTAGTTGTGGATGGCTTTTGTTTGTTGATTTCTGTACGCGGGGCTAAGGATCAGACCCAGCGCCCCAGCGTGCTGGGCAAGCGCTCTGCGCTCTGCGGCTGAGCTGCCGCCCAGCCCACCCCTGGTCAAGATTCCTTTAGTTATTTTGGGTCCTTACGAATTCCTTATGAAGTTTAGAATGGGGTTTTCCATTTATCCAAAAGATACAAAAGATGCCTTCAGGATTTTGATAAAGATTCATTGAATATATATTTTGCTGAGGGTAATATTGCCACCTTAATAGTTATTTTTTAACGAATCTCAGAAATCTTTTATTTATGACAGTTACATCAATATAGGTGAAATTCTGTTCTTAACACTGAGGGAAAATGACAAAGCTATTGTTGAATCTCAGTAAAATAAATCCAGAAACAACAAATCTGCTCTAACAGTTTCAAATTCTTTTAACTCCATGGTAAACCCCACAGGTATTTTTGGGTTCCTATTTCAGTTCTCCCTAAATGTTTGACAATTAATCAAAAAAAGCAGCAAGAAATTTATCACTACTATAGACAGAATCAATAGAAGGGTTTAGTTAGTCTTTCTCCAAGCATTAAAATGCCCTACAAGGTAAAATAATAAAACACTGCTATAATTTAGGCAAAAGTTACATGTTAGATCATTTTGCATAAGAAAATAATAATTATTGAAGAAATAGTTTACAGATCTATGTAGTTAGCACATTCGCCTTAGCTAAAATCCAGTTCTCATTGAATACCATATATGTAGTGAAACCATTTCAAATTTTTGTCTACCAGCTTTGCAGGTCCCAAATAATTTGCTTAATATGACTCAGCACAAATATCTTTCCCCTTTTCAGACTAAAACTTAGTCCCAAGGAAATTGTGTTGAGACTGTATCTCTTCCTTGAACATTATCTAGTCTTCACAGCATGCTGTAAAAAGCCACTGCAAGCACTGTTTTAGAAACAGGCACAGTACATAGGTATTTTTAAAAAATCAGTTCTCATTCCCTTCCTCACCCAAAGGAAACTGTGCACTTCATTTTGGTTGACAGTCTTCCTTATGAGGTGGTTCACCTAACATTATTCCATTTGGTTAGTCATTCTGAAATAAGATTGTTTTAGTTTCATTAAAGCCAGGAGATAAAATTAAGTCTGAATTATACATAGATTTAGGATGAATCAATACCTACCAAAAATGATTTTTAAAAAGACTTTAAGCTAATAAACTTCAAAAATAATTGTAAGAAAAAAATGTATGAAGCAAAATAGTGTGTGATATTATTGTCCTTCCCTAATTGTTACAGAAGAAAAATAATTTGTAATATTTGTAAAGTATAAGTCAGCTTAGCAGTCTTCTGCCCTAACTTTAAAGTAAAATTAAAGGGTCATTTCTTTGGATACTTGCATCTGACATTTAATAGTTACTTGTGCTCCATCTTAATAGTTTTTAATAGTTTTAAGTCTTCCAATCCATGAACATGGGCTATCTTTGCATTTATTTAGATCTTATTTAATTTCTTCTAACAGCATTTATTTTTTATCCTTTATTTTATATATATATATATATATATTTTTTTTTTTTTTTTGGCGGTGCTGGGGAGTGAACCCAGGGCCTTGTGCTTGTGAGACAGCCAATTATATTTTAAGTTGGTTGATTGCTGATGCTCATCACTAGGAAGATGGTAATGGGTCTCTGGAATACAAGAGTTTCTTTCTCAGATGGAGACTCTTATAAATTTTGCCTTACAGGGCAAAAGCAACACAATATTTATTTTCAGTATGAAAATTGGTTTTCTAGTCATGATCCTATGGGGTCCTGTATGAGGTCAAAAAGATAGGAACTCACCTGGCTTTCAGATTCCTGGGTGATTCCATTCCACTGTGTCATGCTCAGTTGATCACAATGAAATGAGTTGACCTGATGCTGATTAAATAAAAAAAGAAAAACTTGCTGAAAGAAATTGTTGAATTGTTCAATATTACAGCATCTTCTCTAATTCCATCTCCCACCTTCAGAGTCATGTTACAGCCTACATCATGTAATAATCAAGGACAAAGTGCTGCTAGTGTTTAAGTGACAGCTGTCTCCTTTCTCATTCCCCAATTTAGTCATGATTCTGCAAACATTCAAATTATCTGCACACGCCCTGCCACCCACTGCCATTAAGGTCAGCAGCATGCAAAGAGTGCTCCAATTAGCTGAAACCTTCAGGTGCTTAACACTCCCTGTTTTCTATCTTCTTAAACAGATGGGAACGAGGACTCTAGATCTCTTTTGTCAGATAATGTGTCCAATCAAAACACTGCTGAACAAGGAAACGGAACTGTTATTTAATCGAGCCTGTTAGGCTCAGAGAACAACAGCAGGAGTGTGCGAGGGGACCGGTCTGTCTTCCGACCCTGCATCCCTCTGGCCTGTGTTTGCTGCCCTTTGGGAGGTTGGCATAAGGCAGCTGCCAGCAGCAGCACGTGCAGGATGAGCATCAGGACCCGAAAGCTGAGCGCCGACCTGGAACTCAAAAGGCTTTGGGTTTTGGAACATCTGGGTTTGGGATTTTTCAGATTAAGGCTGTTCAGCTGGTGAAGTCTATGCAAATGATCTGAAATGGGGAACAGTCCCAAATCTGGAACACTCCTGGTCCAAGCGCTTTAGAAAAGAAGCATTCACCCTGTATTGAGGATATTCCCTCAGTACTCTGAGCACTTTAAAATCTGTCACTGGTTTAAGCTTCCTAAGAAGTCTTTAAGACAAGTGTTACCATGTCTATTGCATCATCAAGTCAGACTTGGTGGGATTGAATGACCCTGAGAGTGAGCGATGGAGCAGACTGAAGCCAGAGCAGTCTGATTTCGAAACCCATGCTCTTGTCATTTTCCTAAATATTTTTTTGGGGGGGCGGGTACTGGGGATTGAACATGGAGGCACTTGACCACTGAGCCACATCCCCAGCCCTAGTTTGTATTTTATTTAGAGACAGAGTCTCACTACGTTGCCTAGTGCCTCACCGTTGCAGAGGCTGGCTTTGAACTTGTGATCCTCCTGCCTCAGCCTCCTGAGCATGGGCCAGCATGCCCAGCTCCTTTTTCCTAATCTTGGCTTCATTAGAATACCTTGGGACTGAAACCTCCTCACCCCCTGCCAGTACTGGGGATCGAACCCAGGGCACTCTGCCACTAAGCTGCATCCCAATCTAAATTGTATTTAGAGACAGGGTCTTTCTAAGTTCCCAGGCTGACCTCAAACTTGCCATCCTTCTGCCTCAGCCTCCCAAGCTGCTGGGATTACAGGCGTGACAAAAATCATTCATTCTTGATAGGTATTTACCTAACAAGGACCCAGGCACCCTGTCTCTTGCTCTGTCGTATACAGAATGACCCACCCTGGTCATGAATGGCCCTGACACAGGACAGTGGTTGACAGAGAGGAGGGGACTAACTGCAGGGTTGGGTTGGCACAGAAGCAATAGGAGCTATAGCTGGGGCTGGGAGGAAGGAGCAGGTGGTGTCAGGATGCGTCAGGATGGAGGCTCATTGAAAACCATTCTACCTTTTTACAATACATCTATTCATTTTAGAGAAGCTCCTGCCATTAAAAATACTTTGCTCTGAGGCATGCTAGACCCTTGTCACTTGTAATTTATCATCCATAAGCAATCGGGAGGTTGATGACACATAGCAGTTTGGATTTGGCTAAGGTGAACCATTTTAAAGTATGTGTGGACTGTGAGGCTGAGATGTAGAGGGGAGCTCTTGCTCCTCAGAGAGCCCAGGCAAGGGCCCAACCCTTTGATCTCACTGCAGCTTTACTGTATAAAAAGTGTTTTCCATAAAAGTCTGAAATACCAGTTTTTCAATTTTACAGCATTCTACAGCATTTCACTGAAATATGGTTGACCTCTGTCTTAATCTGCTTTATGTTGCTGTAACAGAATACCAGAGACAGGGAAATTTATGAAGAACAGAGGTTCATTTTGGTTCACAGTTCTGGGGGCTGGGATGTCAAGATTGGTGGCTGCAATGCTGAGGGCCTCCTGCTCCTTCAACTCATGGTGGAAAGTGGAAGGACAAGCAGTCCTGTGAAGACAAAACAAGAGGGGTTGATATGCTTTATAACCACTACTGCTCTGGGGGTAACTAATCCAGTCCCACAAGAGCCAGAACTCACACCTGGAGGAGGCAGGGATCCTTTCTAAGGGTTTGTCCCTGTGACCCAAACGCCTCCCTGAGCCCTGCCTTCAACACTGCTGCATTGAGGACTTAAGCCTCCACATGAGTTTCTGAGGGGACAAACCATTCATACCAACTTCTGTTTCCTTATTTATATATTATGGTCTGTCTCACCCCCCGGGTTCTGAGAATTGTTGTTCCTTCCTTCCAACTATTTGATTCTGGCAGAGGCTGTCCTGTTCTTACAGCTGATTGGTACCCTTCAAGGTGGTCAAAGCCTTGCCCCAGGATTTTACTTTTTGCTGCACTGAGGACTGAACCCAGGGTCTTGTGCAGTGTATGCAAGGCAAATGCTCTACCATTTAGCTACAACTCAGCCCTTTAACATTTTTTATTTTCACACAGGGTCTTGCTAAGTTGCTGAGGCTGGCCTTCAACTTGTGATCCTCTTGCCCCAGCCTCCCAGACAGCTGGGATTAGATGCATGTACCACTGTGCCTGGCTCATCATCTCAGGATTTTTGAATTTATAACTAAAAGAAGCTTGAGGAACTCCTTGCCAGAGGTAACTCTTGACTTCCCAATGCCCTTGACCATGAGAGAGTCTTGCAGTGAGCAGCATCAGTGAGGCATAGGGTCCTGGTGTAGCAGGGGCCTGCTGCACCCTGTGATTTACTAGGTTTGTTATTCAGCTGTTCTTTGAATTCTGTCCTCCACCACATGCCCTGTTCTGTCATCTGACTTCTCTAATTGATGATGAAGAATTCTGACTAATCAAGGGGGGAGGATTTGTGCTCTCCTGCCATTCCCAAGCTCAGGAATCGTGAAGGTTTTAGGATAGATACTTTGCAAATGCCAAGGCCTCCTATATGTTTTCAAGCACTGAGGGGTTCAGTTTTGTGTCTAATTTTATTAACTTTCCTTTGTATAAAGCTGTTTGTTAAATGGTGAAAAACTTTGCTAACCTTTTGCTCAAACCTTCTTTGATAATTAAAATTTCCCCAGAGTTGCTAAGGAGCTGAGGAACGAACTTGGTGACAATTGAAACAATGTTTGTTAAGTTTCTGAGATGACTAGAACGTCATCCCCATTAGGGATTCGAAGTGGAGGGAGGAAAGTGGCCTGAAGGGCTGGAGAGGAGCTGGCCATGGGACCAAGTGCACCTGGTCACTGGGCATGTCTTTGCCAGCTGTCCTTCCTCACCGTGGCACCTTGGACAGCTCCGCTCTGCCTGGTCTGGCTGCGGGGTCGCACCCACAGCCAATGGCATCTATAGCAGTATGAGAAATTTCTAAAAATTGTAGTCTATTTTATTTTTTGTGATGCTGAGGACTAAACCCAGGTGTTTGTATAAAGAACGTGCTCTACCACTGAGGTCCAAAGTTTTGTAGTGCTTTAATTTTCACTGTTTAGAATAGAAATGGTTTTTTTCCTCCTTAATGGTGCTGGGGATCAAACTGAGGGCCTTGCTCATGCTAGGTAAGTGCTGTACTGCTGAGCACCCCCCCCGCCCTATGGCTATGACTTTCGTCTTCGTTTTGGAACCAGGGATTGAACCCAGGGGCCCTTAACCACTGAGCCACATCCCCAGCCCTTTTATTTTTCTTTTTAATTTTGAGGTGGGGTCTCACTAAGTCATTAAGGCCTTGCTAGGTTGCTGAGCCTGGATTTGAACTCACAATCCTCCTGCCTCAACCTCCTAAGCCTCTGGGAGGCTGTGTGACACTTATGCTGCCCATCTGAGCTTCCTTTCTTTATCCTTCAGGGTTTCTGGACCACATGGGAATTGTGGTTTGGCTTTGTTGTTGATGCACACGTCTTTCATGTTTTACACTAAACTCTTTGGGTGTGTTAGGAAAAAAAAAAAAAACAGTTGGAAAGCACATCCAAGTGATCCCAGTGTAAGACCTGGAAGAAACCACCACCGTTATTTCACAGCCTGGAGGCAGCAGCACTCCCTGGTGTCTCTGGGGGTGTCCAAGCTCGACCTGGCGGCAGGCCAGGCTTTGACCTCTGGGGTTTTGCTCCTCCCTGACAGAAGTTTCTTAATCGACCCTCCTGCTTTCGGCCTCTAGTAGGAATTAAAGCCAGCTGCTGCAGGGTTCTGGTAGCTGGTAGGATTGTCCTGGCAAGAGTGGGCTCTGGACCCTGCTGAAGCAGAGCCACCTGACTGGGGAACCTGTCAACTGGGCAGGGCCCAGAGGCCAGGCCTTCCTGGGCTCGGGGACAGACAGCTCAGGGTCTGGGCACAGAAGCAGTGCAGTCTCTGTGCTCATTGTGCTTCCAAAGCTGGAAGCACACCCTGGGCCCGGGCAGGCCCCATAGAAGCCAGCTTCCTCCTCCGCATGCCAGGCTGGTGGGGGAGGCTTCACAGCCTCCTCTTTCCTCCCCTGGAGCTGGAAGACAGTCTCAGGGCTCATGGGAAGGTCTGTTTCATGCAGCTGTCTCCCTCCTTTCCCGCCCCATGCACCCCGTTCTCGCCCTTCGTAGCCGGTTTCCTGAGGCTGAGACCACAGACTGGATGAAGTATGAAGAGGTCTGTCTGGCGCACAGCTCTGGTCAGGGGGCCACTCTGCCTTCTTGCTGGCAGCATCCTGAGGTGCTGGGCATCTCCAGGAGACACTCGCCCAGCTGATTTTACAGCAGGCCCACTGGGGACAACCGTCAGCCCACTCCTCCATTCACGAGATGAGTCCATTCATGAGGCCAGAGCCCTAGTCACCCTGTCTCCCCTTTGTATCTCATAATGGGGATTAAGCGTCCACGTGAATTCTGGAGAGGACAAACCATGTTCAAAACACAGCTGCCTCCGTCAACGTACCCCAGGTAGTTGGAGCTGTGTGTGTGTGTGTGTGTGTGTGTGTGTGTACACGTGTGCGTGTGATTTTTTTTTTTTTTTTGTAGTTCTGGGGATTGAACCCAGAGCCTTGAGCATGGGTTTGAGGAAGTGTCCTAGCACTGAATTACATCCCAACTCTTTTATTTATTTTAATTTATTTTGAGACAGGGTCTTGCTAAGTTGCACAGGCTGGCCTCCAACTTGCCATCCTCCTGCCTCAGCCTCCCTACAGATGGGTACTGCCATGCCTGGCTATTTATAAATGTTTAAGGCACACAAATATGTTCTCGTTTTTTCCTCATTGTGAATAAAAGGAAATATCACATTTTCTTCACTTGCTGGTTTTGTTTTTTCCACTAATATGTTGTGGAGATTTTCTAAACATCTCTACACTGAGTATTCCTCATGCATTTTTATGCCTTCAAAATGCTCCATGTGGATGTGTAGGGTGATGTATTTAACCCACCCTGTCCAAGGGTATTTTTCCCATCTGTTACTTTGAGTCACGCTGTGAATAACTTAAATACACGTTATTTCTGAAGAATTGCCGAAGGATAAATTCCCAGAAGTTAAGTTACTGGGTCAAAGGGAGATCCTCATTTCTAATTTTGGCCTCTGGCTGAATTGCCTCTACCAGTTCATCCTCCACCAGGGGAGTGGAGAGCCCTGTTCCTCGGGGGTGCTGCGTGCTTCTAAGAAGCTGCCTCGCGTTGTTCCTCACGGTTTTCCGCCGGGATGTCCTCCCAACCCGAGGGCGAGTGCAGTGGGCGCGTTTCTGTGACCCTGCCCGCTGGGGACACGGTGAGTACTCTCGGTTTCGGTGTGACCTGGCGACGGAGCCAGCTGGCCTCGATGGCGAGAGGAGTGCTAAGTGATAAAAGGAGATCCTGGAGCAGGACCTGCTTTGCAGGCGGCGGACCTCCTGTCCCTGCGCGGTCGCAGCGCCGGCTCGCTGTCCCTGTCACTCACGCCTCCGCCTGGGCCCGGAGCCGGTGCGCAGCGCTTGCGCAGCCGGTGGAACCCGGACTCCAGTGCAGCCGGATCCTGGAAGCCTGTCGCCCCGGTGCCCACGCAGTCGCAGTCGTGCTGCGGCTGGACCGGCGCCTCCTCGTCCTTGGCCTTTGTCCCCAGGAGTTTGTAAAATCGCCTGCCCCTCCCAGGGCACCGCCCGCGTCTAAAACTCACTATGGGTTTCAGCAGTTGTGCACGCGTGTTGGGTGCAGATGTAGACTCCACAACCCTATCCTTCGTGGTGTTGTGTTGCACGTATGTGTATACGTGCACGTCAGGCCCTTACACACACACACACACACACAGTCCACTGATTTTAAATCATAATGTGCAACCCTCACCACCTTCCCACCCTTTTTTAATTTTAATTTTTTATTTTTGGTACCAGGGATTGAATCCAAGGGTCCTCACTACTCAGCCACTTCCCCAGCCCTTTTTATATTTTATTTTGAGACAGGGTCTCTCTCGCCAAGTTGCTTTGAACTCCTGATCCTCTTGCCCCAGCCTTCCCAGCCGCTGGGATCACAGCGCGCACCACAGCACCGGGCTCCGTCTTTTCGTTTTGTAAAACTCTGCACCCATTAAATAATAACTCCTGGCTCTTCTCTGCCGCCACCAGTCTGCCATCTGTCCCTAACTCTCACTTCTCAGAGAAGCCCACTCAGTAGTATTTATTTATCATCCTAAGGAATGCCCCTCTGTTTTCCCCCCTTTAAAAAACTTCTTATTTTAATGGGGAGGTTTTCCTTTTTGTTGTTGTTTGCATTGTTGACATACAACACAGTTCCCTTCCTCCCACTTACAGACTGTTCTCATACATATTTTTATCCTTGAAAGATTTTTGTCTGGTCACCCTATCATGCTGTGACAAAAAGAACATATGTAAATCGATGTTAATATGTTTATTTCCTGGGACTTTAAGCCCTGTGACCATGGAACAGTTGTTCATTAATTTCCGCTGATGGAAATATCCTCACTACTAGTAACACACAAATGGTCCAACAACTATGTATTTCAAATGATAAACCCTCATTAAATACAAAGTTGTTTTAGTGGGTGGCAGCGTGCCTTTTAATGAGACAGCTGAGCTTTGACCGCAGTTGGTTTGTGGGTTTGGGTTGGTCGTTCCAGCTGGAAGGGACCAGCATTCAGCATCAGTTCCACTTCCTTTTTTTTTTTTTTTTTTTTCTTTTTTTTGGTACCAGGGATTGAACCCTGCGGTTCTTAACCACTGAACAACATCCCCAGCACTTTTTAATATTTTATTTAGAGAGGGTCCCACTGAGTGGCTAAGTTGATGAGGCTGGCTTTGAACTTTTGATCCTCCTGCCTCAGCCGCCGAAGCTGCTGGGATTACAGACATGTGCCACCAGTTCTGCTTCTTGATGGTTTGGAGGAGCCTCCATCATATAAAGAGTAAATAGCAATTGCTGTGGTTTCAATATCGTTTGAGTGAGCCCTTCAAGGTTCATGTATTGGAAGCCTGGCCTCCAGAGTGGTGGTGGGAAAAGTAATGTGGAGCCCTTAAGAGGTGAGGCCTCCTGGGAGGTAGTTAGTCACTGGGGGCATCACCTTTGGAAAGATCAATGCTAGTTCCTGCAAGAGCAGGTTATTCGAATCTCCCTGGATCTCTCTGGCTTCTGGTCACACCATGTGATGTCTCTCTCACATGCACTCCTGCCTCAGGCCGTCTGCCATGTTGTGAGGTAGCCAGAGGGCCTCAGCAGAGGCTGGACTGCTGGACTTGTCTGATGTGGGGCTTTCATTTTCCAGAACTCCGAGCTAAGTATCCCCCTTTCTCTATACATTATCCAGCATCAGGTGTTTTGTTATGGCAACAGAAGAGAGATTAAGACAGGAATAGGAAGAATTTTGTTATAGCAGTTAATTTTTTTAACTCAATCTGAACCAGAAATTCTGTATAGATATATCAATAATTATTTTTAATTCATTTTGCCTGTCCATCCCATATGTGGAGCACCTACAAAAATTTAAATGCAACATATATATAATAATATGACAGTTATGACACTAATGTAATAATCTATGTAAGCTTAAGATTATGACGTCCATCCTATTTTAATGGTCCTGTGTCACTTTCATTGACATGTTAGCAGGATTGAAAACCAGGACTTAGTGGGTTAATATGCACCGTCAGCTTTAAACTCCACTGGGTCTCCTTTAATCTGGGTGACAGCAGAGCGTTGGGAGCCTCCTGAGTTGCTGGTTTGCTTCTCTCAGTCCTTTCGGTCCTGATTGCTTCCGCACCCACAGATTGGGTCAGGGGCCAAGGAGATGAGCCCTTGTAAGATTAGGCTGGGTGTAGGGTGTGCTCCTCTTCTGTAACGGGGCGAGTGGGGAAAGGAAGAGCTCCCTCTCAGTCACAGGCAAAATCTCAGGGGGCCAGAGGCGGGAGAGAGCTCATGCTGAGCACCAGAAATCGATTTGTCCAGACCGGTGCCCCACAGACTGGTGGGTGCTCGCATGCCTCCTTTGAAGACATGCTTCTTTGAAACCCCTAATCTCTCCCAAGAGACCGGGTCCCCCCACAGCAGGACAGTTCTAGACGGGCTGTGGTGATCCCTCTGTCCTCTGCCACCTGAAAATGCAGGCCCAAGACTGGGCTCCTCGTGGGCAGAGTAATGAGGGCCTCCTGGGGAAAGAGGGAGAGACAGTGAGAGTATTGTGCCTCCTTGTCCTTTAAAAATACACATAGGCCCTGACCTGGTGACTTTCTCCAGACTTGAGGGAATGCTGGTTGGTGACGAGGCCCTGGCTGGGCCACTGATAGAATGATCAAATGGAGGTGAAGCTGGGTTTGACTGGGTGGCTTGGTCTCCGGCTGGCACAGCAAAACATCACAGCCTGGGTGGCCCAGGAGCAGAATCCATGGATTGTGTGAGACCCTGGGAGTCGCCACCTGCAGAGCTGCAAAGAAAGAACAAAAAAAAAAAAAAAAAAAAACAACAAAAACCCAGATTTTGCTTTGTCACAGTTCTGAGGGCTGAAGTCTGAGGTCAGGCACCTGCATGGGGGTTCCGTTGAGCGTCCTCTTGCAGGTGGCCACCTCGCATTGCGTGCTCACGTGACCTCTGATGTGTTCCTGGAGAGGGAGATGTTGTCCCCCTTTTTATAAGGCCATTGGTGGCCAGTTCTGCTGGATTAGTCCCCAACCCGTGACCTCAGGTGCCCTCTTAACTCCTGTTTCATAGTCTCCACCTATTGGAGTTGGGATTTCAACATATGATTTTTTTCTTTTTTCTTTTTGGTACTGGGAATGGAACCCAGGGGCACTTAACCCCTGAGCTACATCTCTAATCTTTTTTCATATTTTGTTTAGAGACAGAGTCTCCCTGAGTTGCTTAGGGTGTAAAGTTGCTAAGGCTGGCTTTGAACTTATAATCCTCCTGCCTCAGCCTCCCAAGCCGCTGGGTTTACAGGCGTGCGCCACTGTGCCGAACCTCAATGTATGAATTTTGAGGGACGAAATTGAGTCCATGGCAATGGGAGTCGAGATATGAGGGCTCCAACTAGTGCTGCCACTCAGTGGCTGTGACCCTGAGGAACATGTCACTTGAGGGTTTTTCTGGGTTTCAGGGCTGGTGTTTGTGATAGGAAATGGTGACCCCATTCATGGTAAAGCAAGACACCATCCTGAGTTGAGAAACAACCTGCATTTCCTTCACTGTGTTGTTTAGTCTGCCAAAAATTGAAACTAGCATATTCAAAAATATTTTTAAAATAATAAACATCGATAGAAGATCAAGGAGTTTAAGGCATTAGCGGGAAATGATCATTTTTCCAGAGAACACTCTGGATAGGTAGGGTTTAATCAAGAACCAGCCCAGAAGCAAGATGGAAAAGGAAGAATCGGTGGAGACGAGTGATTAGGGAGGGGAGCAGCTCAGATCCGGAGTTCCAGTCTGGTGACAGATGCTCAGCCAGCAGCAGGTGGGAGGGGACAGTGATGGTGGAAGAGTAAGCATCTGGTCTGTCAGCTCTCCCAAAGTGCTTGCTTGTGAGCGGGGACGTCCTTTCTTGTACTTTTTTTTTTTTTTTTGGCCTTTGGAGTGAACAAATATATGAGGTGATTATTTTTCATGCAGAGTGAGTGGTGGCAAACTGCTCTGAGTTTTTGCAGGTTGAAATGTTATGTTTTCTTTTTTCTTTTTCTTTTTCTTTTTCTTTTTTTTTTTGCAGTGCTGGGGATGAACCCAGGGCCTGTGCTTGCGAGACAGGCACTCTACCCACTGAGCTACATCCCCAGCCCTGAAATATTAGATTTTCAATGACTCTAACTGTGGAACTCAGAGTTCCCGCAGTCTTTCCCTCCAGGTGTGATGACATCCACCTTGTCTTCCAGCAGCTGGAATGGTTGATGACGTTTGATGTAGTTTAATTCTTCTCCTTTTTATAGGCATTTCTTGCCCCTCACTAGAAACTCACAAATTTTCTTGGAGTTCTGAAATGTCAAAAGAATGTGACTCTGTTGGGCCTTTTGTCGGTCACTCTGCACAGCATCGGTTGAGTGCTTTTCCTCTGAAGACTTGGTTCTCTCATTAGCTGAGGACATTTTCGTAAATGCACACACACGTGTACGCATGGTGTGTGAGCTTTTCATTGCTGGACAAGTACCCCAGGCCATCAGCTTGCAGGAGGAAAGGTTGATTTTGGTTTGTGGTTTGGGGCCACGGTCACCCAGCCTGTGGCATCATGGCAGGGAGCACGTGGTGGAGCACAGTGGCTCACCTCACAACAGCTGGAAGGCAAAACGAGAAAGTGAGGAAGGAGCTGGGGACAAGATGCACCCTTCCAGGACAGTCCAGTGACCTATTCCTCCACCAGGCCCCACCTCCTTGAGTTTCCACCTTGTCCCAATAATCCATCCAGTTATTAACCCATAGTGGATTAATCCACTGATGAGATCAGCCCTCATGATCTGGTCACTCTGCAAAAGCCCCACCTCTGGACACTGCTGCACCGAGGACCAAGCCTTCAACACGTGCCTTGGGGGACATTCAGATTCAAACCCTAATCCCCCCATATTAAAATCAAGGCAGGGTCTCATTGTTGCCCAGGCTGGCCATCCTCCCACCTCATCCTCCCTAGTAGCTGGGACTCCAGGTGTGTGCCACTTGCCTGGCCTCTTACATTTTTGATGATTTCCACTACCTTCTTTTTCTCCTTTTGGAATCCCTGTTACAGGATTGGACAATCTGAATCCACCATGAGCCTTATCTTTTTTTTCCTTATATTTCCACATTTGCTCTGTTTGCTCTTATTCTGAAAACTTTTCTTTATGTCCAGATCATAAGTTCAGTTTCTGCCAGTGAATATTCTAATCAAGTAACCCTTCTGTTGGATTTCCCCCTGTAGTCACACCTGAATTACCAAGTACTTCGTTGTTCTTTTCTGGATTATTCCCCATGGTTAGTGGAGGGCAAAGCCCAATGTGTTTCCTGGAGAGCACTGGAGGTCCCAGCTCCCCCAGTGCTCAGACACTGTCTTTCACAAGTCACTCAGTGATTTCCGGGGTGCCCTCCTGCTCTTCCCACCCATTGCCGCCCGTCAGAAGATTCTGTGGATTCTCTCCATAGCTGGCCTTCTTTGTATGTTTGGGTCATGGTGTCCTGGGCTTGCTGCTTATTTTTGTACTGCTGTTGTTATTTCATTCTTTTCCAAAATATCTATTCATCATTCTGATGGGCCTTGAATGGGAGAGGCCCATCTCTAAGGAGAGCACCCTAACGTTATTCTGATGGTGATTGGAACACTCTTAATGGCATGATTTTTTTTAGCAGTTAGTGACATTTGCACATTAACTGAGTGGAGTGTCAATGTTTTGCAGCTCACGTGGTCTTTCCTGCCTCTCCAGTGCTTCTCCCCAAGTTACCATCTGCACAATATTAGCAATCTGTGGCCTCTTCATGTTCAAAGTGTGTCTGAAATTTTCAGGCTGTTTGCGAAGGAGTGGATGTGTGTGTTGTACAAAATCAGGGGAAAATGGAGAGGAGAAAATCCTGTCATCTTTACAGTAGTACATGTGGAAAAGTCAACATAAAGGTCAGAAATGGCCAGGTGCGGTTGTGCACACGGCCCAACTGTGGAGGCTGAGAGAGGAGAATTAAGTTTGAGGGCAGCTTGAGTGACTTAGGACCAGTCTCAAAATAAAGAGGGCTGGGGTTTAGCTCAGGGGTAAGAGCTTGCTTAGGCACAACACTCTGGGGTTCAGTCTCCAGCAGCGCGCGCGCGCGCACACACACACACACACACACACACACACACACAGAGAACAGGATCCTTGCAAATCAGAGACTGCAGATGTTTTTGCTTTGAAATTGTTTCTAACTTCTCAACTTTCCGGTAATTGTGGAGAAAAGTGGGTGTTGCTCAGGGTGTTCCTGTGGGTTCTCACTGAGCACGTCTCCCCTTCTAGCAAGTCTCCACCCTGACTTTCCTTCTGGGGCTCACAGCTCAAGAGGACTGACATCACCCCTGGGTCCCTCGATCTCAGTCCCCTCTACTGGCACACAAACTCAGAGGTCCTGAGAAGGGAGAGGTTGCCGGGAACAGTGCTAATTTTTAAAATTATTTTCAGTTGTAGATGGACTTTATTTTGTTTGTTTTATATGGTGCTGTGGATTGAACCCAGTGCTTCACATGTGCTAGCCAGATCACTACCACTGGCGACAACCCCAGCCCCAGTGCTGATTTTTATTAAAGTAGAAATTAGAGCAGAAACAGGTGACTTAGAAAGAAATTTTTATCCAATGAAGGCCATTGAGTCCAAAGATCTACAGTGGCCAGGCTGGAGACCCAGCGGAGCCTGTAGTGTAGGACCCAGTTGGAAAGTTGTGTGCTCAAGACTCGAGAAAGTCCAATGCTTCAGTCTTGAATCTGAGGGCTGGAAAGCCAGTGTCCTAGCAGGAGGTGCCCCCCTCAGTCAGTCCTGGGTTCTGTCCAGGTTTCCTGGGTTGGACTAGGCCCACTGACATCAGGAAGGGCCATCTGCTTTACTCATCTGACTCAGATGTTGATCCCATCCAAGAGTCCCCTCAGAGACACCCAGAATATATCACCCAATGTCTGGGTACCCCATAGCCCAGTCAAGTTGACAGATACAACTAACCATCACAAAGAGCCTGCTCCTCAATATTATTTTGGCAGGAGGACAATCCCTTCAACTTTTGGAAACGTGAGTGAAGGAGAAGGATGGGAGCAAACCCTTGGTTCCATTCTTGACAGCACCACCCTCCTGCTCTAGCTATTCCTACCAGTGTCATTTGGACCCACGTTAATGCATGAGTCACTGAACTGGGATGGAGGAGTTGTCACTAGAGTGCTTCCTTCCATGGGCACCACTCTGCAAGGAGAAGGGAGCCCAGGAGAATGGGGTGATTTCTGTGCTGTGCTGGCATCCTGCCTCTGTTGCTGTGGTTTCACAGCGAACAGCACCGTAAGCATTAGAACCTGTGTTACTCGGGCCTCCCAGCCTTGAACACTGACTAGCCCCGCTGATGTCGTCCTCCTCTGAGCAACATGCAGGAGGTCAGGTGGTTGAGTGTGTGATTGTGGTGATCATTTACTTTCCTTGTGATATGGTTTTTTTAAGGCAGATGAGATTCGTCTGGGTGGATGGTCAAGTGTAGCAATTATGATCTTGAATTTACTGGTTCCCAGAGTGTAGTCTCTTCATCAGCAGCAGAGCATCCTCTGAAATCTGTTAGAACTGGAACATCTTAGGTCCCGCTCCAAACCTACTAACTGGAAACCCCAGGGGTGGGGCCCAAACATCTGCCTGATTATAAGCCCTTGGGTGATTCTGTGTACACTAAAGTTTGTTCACCTCTGATGCAGTGTGTTCGCAGCTAAGTTTGCTTGGTGGGGAGGCATTTATCTTGAAACTGGTCTAAAAGCTGGAAAGGTCACAAACTATGATCTAGTGAACCTTCAAGTCATGTGGATAGCACATTTTCAATCAGTGGATATTTTCATCACTAATGTGACCATGACTCCTCAGTTACGTCTTTCTAATAGTGCTGTGCGTCCACTCGTGCCCAGATTAAACTTTGTTTCTTTTCTTTCTCTTTTTTTTGTTTTGTTTTTGTTTGTCGGTGCTGGGGGTGGAACCCAGGGCCCCACCGTGCCGGGCAAGCCTCTGCTGCTGAGCCACATCACAGACCCTGTGCATTGTTTCCTGACTGTGTCTGTGCGGGTGTTTCTAGGTGAGATCAGTGTTTCAGTCAGTGGACTCCCCAGTGAGGGTGGGCATCATCCAACCCACTGAGGGTCTCAGTAGAGCAAGAGGTGGAGGAAAGAGGGGTTTGTGCCTTTTTGCTTCCTGTCTGCCGACTTGAGTTGGGATGTGTCACCTCACCTTCTCTGGCCTTCGGACTTGGGTTTATACCACTGGCTCCCTTGGCTCCCAGGCCTTGGTAGGTGACCTGAACTATGCCAGCAGCTCCCCTGGGTCTCCAGCTTGCAGATGGCAGATCAGAAGACTTGGCCTCTGCCATCACCGAAGCCAGTGCTATCTCTGTTCACGTGTGTCTGCAAGGATGAGATTAGCTCACAGTCCCTCTCACTCTCTCCCCGCTGCCCTGTTCTCATTCAGTTTCTCTGGAGAACCCTGACTGATACAGATTTGGGGAGTGGTTCCAGAGGAATACAGTTTTGAGGATGAGTTTCCTTAATTGGTTCTGGAGTTTCTAGAATTCCCTGTCTGCTACAATTATATATAAAGATGCTAATGACTATTTCTAGAGACAGTAATGACAGTACAGAGATGCACAAAGTACTGAATTGGGTGCTCTTAATCAACCTCCCATAAGCAGCAAGAGCTAAGTAACTACATGTATGATAACTTAAATGCTTCAAGAATACTCACAAATATAATGATGTTGATTGACAAAGTGATTAAAGAAAGACATGGGCTCAAGGATTCAAATTTCAGCTCAAGCACCTCATAACTGACCTAAACAAAGGCGTCCATGTGTGCCCTGATGGAGAGCCGTAGGACTGGAACTGCTGAAAATCAAATGCATCAAATTCATGTAACTGGCTGAATTGCAAGGAAAGTTAGACTCCCAGCCTTGCAGAGTGTCTATGTTAAATTGAGGGCATTGACTGGGAAAGGATGGGTGTGGGAAGTTGGGAGGGGGACACGTGGGAAGATCTGATGAAGCTGGGCCATGGAGCCCCGGGATCTTCTTAACCACTGGCAGAGGTCTCCCACCCTCAGTGGATTGGGCCTCCCTACATCCTGTAGTACAGGCCATTCCACCTCCGAGGGCATTCACCCTGCATTGCCTGAAGAAATATACAAGACAATGCTGGTTCTCCTCAAGAGCCACCTCCACAAACCCTCTTTGCTTTTAGACCTGTGGCTAGACTCAAATTCCAGCAGGCCCCTGAGAGTGAGCTACAGCATGTGATGTGAGAGGGGCACTGCATTTCAAGAAAACTGCTTGAGGTCTCTAACTGATATAGGCAGATAACCAGGGCACAGATGTGGGGATGGATTCTGAGGGTGTGGAATGCTGGTGGGAGGAAGATAAAGTTGGCTGATTTACCAGGCTGATTTACCAGAGCAGGTGCGTGAAGCAGAGGTGTAGTACTTATTGTCACAGCTCGAGCAGTTAGAAAGGACTAACCGTTTGCTTGCTTGGTTGGCTGAAACATGGACTGAAGGGCGGTCCCCCAGGAGCTACTGGAAATGCTGGACAGGCCTTGGTTTGGTGTGCAGGAAGGGACGCAAAAGGTCAGGGAGACTCAGAGGTGAGCTTGGATCTGAGACGGACTCAGCCACACAGCCACACTGGGTGGGTCTAGAAGACACACTTTCCCAGTGCTGGGGGGTCAGTTTGTGAGGGGAGACCAGCATCCTCATAGAGCTCTGGTGGCTCTGTGTGCATTCCGGTCCTCAAGGTGGGAGCTGCAGTCAGTGACGTGGGAAGCCTCAATGCAGTGGTAGGTAGTCACTGGATCCCAGGGAGCCACAGGGACTAAGCAGCTTCCTCTGCTACCTTGCCATCCAGATTGTTCCCACGGATACAGAGGGGGCTTAGGAGCTGCTGACTTCATTTTAGACATGCTGAGTATAGAAAACTGTGGAACATTTTGGTAAAAAGACCCAGAAAACAACTGGACATTTCAGGTACTCTGAAGAAGCCAGGGATGGAGACATAAAATTGGAAATCATTGGTATGGACTTGTCTGTGTTAAAAGAAGGAACAAAAGCAACCTTTGGGTGGCTGAGTTCTCTTAGAGAAAAGGAAATGGAAAAGCTGAGGTTTAGAACAGAGCTTGGAGACAGACATGGAAGGCAGGGAGGAAGCTGGTGGAAGTGAGGGGGAGAGTTTCTCAGGCTCCAGGGTCCTAAGGATCACCTGAGGAGGCATGGGAACACAGGTTCTTGGAGACCCACAGAGACCCCATTCAGGGTGCCTGGGGGTGGGGCTGAGGCCTGCATTTCAAATACAGAATGCAGATGGGCTGGCTGGCAAACCACCCTTCGGGGAGCCTTGGAGGAGCCTCTTGGCTCTGCTGTTGAGAGAAGGAAGAGGAGGGGGTTTAAGGCAGTGGAGGTTTCCCGGATGTGAGAAACTTGTGTGCTTATGGGCCAAGGTGAAGGGGGCTGTAGAGACAGACATCCAACATCCTGGAAAGAAAAGGGTACGCAATGAAGGAAACTGATGGAGAGATAATAGGAACAGAAGAGGAAGATGGTGCATCAGAGATGGCCATGGTAATCAAAAGGCCGTGCATTCACCTTTAAACAACCGGAGGCCCTTTGGAGGACATGAGCTCTGGTAGCGTCCCCTTCTTTTATGATTTTCTAAAGATGCCCTAAATCTTTGGAGCGGCTGTTTACGGTCCTGGCCCTCCCACTGGGCCCACGGGCGCTGCAACTTCCGGTGCAGATCCATAAAGACATGACTCGCCGCAGATGAATGAGCAGCAGCAAAGAGATTTTCAGCAGCACAAGGCCTTTCAAGGATAAAGGGAAATTTCAAATAACATTTGATCATTATTGCTAAAAATTGTGTTTCTGCCCCTTGGTGCACACAGCACGGGCTGTCTGACAGCTCCCCTGGGACATGGCTCCGGCAGAGCAGGCGGAGGAGCGCACAAGGACAGCCGCCGCCTCTGCTCACCAAAGCCGCTGCCTCGCAGCCTCAGAGCCCTCCGACGAACTGGGAAAGCTTCAAACGTCCTCTACAGCTGCAGAAAACAGCAACCCAGAGAATGGCGGGGAGCAGCTCTGGGCCTGCGTCCACGTCCACGCACTCCAGGTTCAAGACACAGAGGTCCTGGGGCTGGTGCGGAGCAAGCGCTGGAGAGCGCCGGCACCCAGGGAGTGGACAGCGCCGTCAGACGCCCAGGGCCCTTCGTGTCCTTTTCCTTTCCTGAGCCAGCGATGCTGTGGTCACAGGAGTCAAACTGGGATTAAAATAGCTTTGCTGCTGCCAAGGGGGTCCGGAGGAGGCCGCGCGGACCCAAGGCCAAAACAGGCACCTTGCTTCTTCCTCCATGAATGGAATTTCCCCCTCAGACTTAGGTTTCTCCGTGACATGGGCAAAGTGTCTGGGACTGTTGTGCCCGCTACCAAATGGAGGAGAGAAGAATGCAGGTGGCCTGTGGGCAGACATCTCGCTCAGGAATTCGGAGGGGGCTGGGCAGGGAGTCACAATGACCCTGTCCCTGGTCTCCTCAACTGTAGAAATAACACTTCCACAAGGAAAAGCAAGTAACAGGATGTGTTAGTCTTTACTGTAGCAAAATATCTGAGATGAGTAACTCATAAAGAGAGAGAAGCTTCCTTTGACTCACAGTGCTAGAGGGTCCATCCGTGACCGCATGGACCTGTTGCTTAGGGCCCTTGGTGGGCACGTCAGATGCAGCAGCAGGGAGCAAATGGCCCACCTCACTGCCAGGAAAAAAGAAACAGAAAGGGGCTGAGCCCCACAGTCTCCTTGGGGTCTCACCCCAGTGACCCTTAGGTCCCTCCCACGAAGCCCCTCCTGCAGGTCCATAGTACCTCCCAATGGTGCCACTCTGGGGACCACACCTTTAACCCACGGGACATCCAACGCCCAAGCTGTTGCAGAGTGCACAGAGGGACGGGTGAGTTCTGGGGGGAAGCTTTCCTCCGTTCTTTTTTTTTTTTTTAACTGGGGATTGAACTCAGGGCCACTCCACCACTGAGCCACATCCCCAGCCCTATTTTGTATGTTATTTAGAGACAGGTCTCACTGAGTTGCTTAGGGCCTCACTAAGTTGCTGAGGCTGGCTTTGAACTCTCGATCCTCCTGCCTCAGCCTCCCAAGTTGCTGGGATTATAGGCGTGCGCCACCACGCCCGGCTTTCCTCCGTTCTTGAGGAAAGCAGGCCTGGGCAGGGGTAAGGGCAGGGCTTCTCCTGCGTTCTCCAACTACCTGATCTGGACCCAGTGGTTCTGTACGGAGGCTGCCCCTGCAGGAGGTGACAAGACAGAGGTGCCAGGGGCTGGGATCCCTGGCTTCAGCAGTGATTCAGCTCTGTGTCCACGAGGCCTCTCTCTGGCACCCTCTGGCTCCTTTGTGTGTGTGCTGGGACCCGTGGTGGCCTGTCCAGCTTTGCTTGCAGATGGTCCCATGAAGGGATGGAGCAGTGCACTGGTGGCATCAGTGGCAGCACTGCTCAAACCAGAGGCTGGTTTTCTACTCAGTTCCCAACTCAAGAATGCCCAGCTGTGTCCTCTTCGTAGTGTAAAAGTTCTCCAGGAACTCTACCCCAGTGATAGGACGTTACCCTGAATCAGAATACCCTCCATTATCAGTTCCAAGTTTTTTCCTCAAGAAGCTCTCAATCTAGCCGGGTGAGGTGGCGCACGCCTGTAATCCAAGTGACTTGGGAGGCTGAGTCAGGAGGATCGCGAGTTCAAAGCCAGCCTCAGCAACTTAGCGAGGCCCTAAGCAACTCAGTGAGACCCTGTCTCTAAATAAAATACAAAATAGGGCTGGGGATGTGGCTACAGGGCCGCGTGTCCCTGGCTTAGATCCCTGGTTCCAAAAAAAAAAAAAAAGCTTTCAATCTAATAGGGTAAGAAAAGCTTAAATCAATAATTATACCCAATTTGGGCATTTTATAGTAAAAATAAAACACATTTACAGCAGCTTAGAGAAGGCAGCTTTGACTTTCTTTTATTTTTTGAAAAGCAACGAACAGTTCATCCTTTTTGGTTTTTATATTAAGAGTACGGAGTCAGAATATTGTGTGTAAAAGTTACCTGAGTTAGTGCTCTCCTTATTTTTTTAAAATGTAGTTGGGTTCAGTTGTTTCTGCTTGTTTTCCATTTTAGAGGTTTCCTGACTCTTGTTAATTTGCTTTCAGTTTTCCTTCCCCACAATTTATAAGTGCTAACAAGATTTGAAAAGTCAGAACTACTTAAAAAGGCACAGCCAGAGAAATGGTGCTGTGTGAACTGGGTTCTCCCTGGGCTGCCCAGGCTGGGCTCAGATGGTCCTCTGCCCCAGCTGCCCCATCTGGGACTGCAGGTGCACACAACCACGCCTGGATCCCCCATTCCTTTTGTACCTCCAGCTCAATGAAGATGTAATTGACAAATAAAAATCATATCTAATTACAGTGTGTAACATGACATTTTGATATATATACACATTATAAAATGATTAAATCAAGCTAATTAAGTATGCAATGGCTATGTTGTTTGTTTATTTGTGGTGAAAACATTTAAGATGTCGCTCTGCAATTTTCTTTTTTCTTTCTTTCTGTACTGGGATTGAACCCAGGGTTTTGTGCATGTGTTGTACCATTGAGTTATATCCCTGGCTCTGCAGTTATCAAATACGTAATACATTCTTTTAAAAAAAATCTTTTTGTAGTTGTAGATGGACAGCATGCCTTTAGTTTATTTATTTATTTTTAATGTGGTGCCTCACATGTGCTAGGCAAGCGCTCTGCCACTGAGCTACAGCCCCAGCCCTGTAGTACATTAACCGTAGTCACCATGCTGCACAGGAGATCTGAACTAATCCATGCAACTGGGACCTTGTGCCCTCAGCCATCTGCCTGCCCCACAGCCCTGGTGTCATCATTCTACTCTCTGCTTTAGATTCCGTATGTAAGTGTTTGTCATGCAGTGTTTGTCTTTCTGTGCCTGGTTCACTTCTCTTAGCATAATGTCCTTTAGATTCACCCATGTTGTCACAAACGGCAGGATTTCCTTCTTTTTTAAGGTTGAATGGTCATAATGCAATGTAAAGTATACATGTGAGCGCTGTGGCCGTGTGCACACATGCCTCTCTCTCTCCATTGTCTTTATCCATGCATCCCTCCATTGCACCCCAATGTGGATGGGTTGTTCATGCATCTTGGCTCTCCTCAGCAGTGTACAAGTAAGAATTCCCTTTTCTCCACATCTTTGTCAACACTGGTGTCTCATGTTTTGATGACAGCCCTTCTGACAGATGTGTGGTAATATCTCATTGTGATTTTAATTTGCATTTCCCTGAAGACTGGCCATGTGGAGCATTTTTTTTTTTCATATACCCAGTGGCCATTGTGAGACTTATTTTGAGGTTCAGATCCTTGGCCCAGTTTTTAACAGGGTTGTTTTCATGCTATTGAGTTGTTTGAGTCCCTAATATGTTTTGGATATCAACCTCATCAGATGTATGGTTTGCATATTGCTTTCCAATCACTGGATGTCTGTGTTGATCATATCTCTTGTGGTGCAGAAGCTGTTTAGTTTGATACCATCCCATTTGCCTATTGCTGCTTTTGTTATGTGTATATTGGGGTCATAAAAAAAATCATTCCCAAACCATGTCGAGAAACGTTTCCCCTGTCTTTCCTTCTAGTAGCTTTAAAATTTCAGGTCTTATGTTTAAGTCTTTAATCCATTTTGGGTTTACTTTTATATATGGTATGAGATAAGGGTCTGATTTTCAATTTTCTTAATGTTGTTTATCAAAAGGACTGTTCTTTTCCCAGAACCTTCATTGTAGGCTAATTGACTGTGGACTTACTTCCAGGCCTTCTCTTCCATTATTCCTTACGTCCATCTTAGGCCAGCACCATGCTGTTTTGATGATTGTAGCTTTGTACTATATTTTGAAATCAGGTTGTATACTGTGTCCAGCTTTGTTCTTTTTTAAAAATATTTTTTAGTTGTAGATGAGCACAATGCCTTTATTTTGTGTATTTATTTTTATGTGATGCTGAGGCTCAAACCCAATGCCTCAACCCATGCTGGGCAGGGTACATTACCACTGAGGCACAACCCCAGCCCCAAGCTTTGTTCCTTTTGCTCAAGATTGCTTTGACTGTTTGGAATCTTTTGTTGGTTTCATATGAATTTTAGGATTTTTTTTTCTATTGCTGTGAAAACTATCACTGGCGTTTTTGTTAGGGGCTTGTCCATCTGGTCAGTGTGGACACTTCAGCAATACTAATTCTTATGTTCTGGGGACACAGATAATCCTTCCACTCATTGGTGTCATTTCCAGTTTCTTTTACAAAGGTTTATAGTTTTTGAAGGGAGCATTAATTCTGAGAGTGGGAAAAAGTTTCACAAGAAGTAATTTCTGCTCTATTTTTCTTTCTCTGGACACATGCAGGGAGGGGAGATGATTTATTTATCTAAAACCTTTTAAAATTACAAACATCCTGATCTTTTGCCCTTAAATATTTTAGCATGAATTTCTTACACAGGACAGTATTCTTTTTCCTAACCACAATGTAATTTTAAAATTTGGAACATTTAATTTTGCTATAGTACTGTTATATAATAAAGAGTTCATTTTCAAATTTCACCATTTGTTCCCCATATGTATTTTGGGGAGTTTTGTCCAAATCAATGTCCAGTCCAGGATCCCATGTTGCATTTAGTTCAACTTCTCTTCCTCCTTCCATCCCTCCCTTCCTTTCTTTTTTCAGGACATTGACATTTCTAGAATGCAGGCCAGTTGTTTGGTAAATGCTCCTCGACTTGGGTTTCTTTGATTGTTTCCTCATGATTAGATTGCAACATGCTTTGCTTTTTCTTTTGAAATTATTTCAAATTTACAGAACAGTTGCCAGAATTCTATAGCATTTTGCAACTTTTTTGTAAGTTTGAAATCATCCTTTACCAGATTCACCAATATTTAACATTTTGCCGCATCGACAGTGGCAAAATCACCATTGATATTCTCTCTCTCTCTCTCTCTCTCTCTCTTCCTTTATATGTATGTGTATGGATAGAAGAGTTTTTGTGAAACTTGAACCAGTTAAGAATAGCGTCACCCTTCAAGTGGCAGCTTTTGAACTGGGTCTTGAGGGATGAAGATGCTTGCCAGCTGGACAGAGCTTGGATATGGGGAAGGAAATTGCAGCCAGAGGGATCAGCATGTGCAGAGATTAAGGCGGTGTGGATGTGAAGTGGCTGTGACAGCTCTATGTTTTGGAGTAACTAGCCTGGGGACGAAGGGACCAGAAAAGCAGTTAGAACTTGTCACTTCTTATGTTAAGGCACTGGGACTTTGTTCCTAGGAACAAAGAAAATGGTGGAGGTTTTCAAGGTTCTCTAGAGGAACAGAACCAACAGAATATACGTATGTATGACCACAAAAAGGGGATTCATTAGATTGGCCTACACGAGCAGAAGCTGGATGGTCCACAGTGGCCCCCCGTAGGCTGGAGAGCTGGAGGAACCAGTGGCTGCTCCTCCAAGAACCTGGAGCTTCAGAAGAAGGAGGACCCTGGAAGCAGCCCCAATCCAGGACTGAAGGCCTGAAAACTCCCTGGAGAGTCACCAGTCAGAGTCCACTTTGGAAGAGGAAGAAGCTGGAGTCTGGTGTCCTCAGACGATCGCAGCAGTGATCACGGACCCACTTAAGAAGAATCCAGCTCGCATCTGCCCCTGCTTCCTCCTTCTTCTACCTTTTTGCTCCATTCCAGGCCCCCAACCTATTGGATTGTGCTGCCCACATTTAGGGTGGGGTCCCTGGGTCCCCACCTCAGTTTGCTGTGAAGTGGCATGTCTCACATACCAATCATCCCTAGAAATACCATCATCAACATACCCAGATAATCTTAGGCATTTCTTTTTCAATCAAATTGATAATCCAGATTAACCATTGCAGGGATGAATGTTTTAGACTCATTTTCTAGAAATATTAACTCTAGGGCAATTTGGAGAAGAAAGGAGAATAGAGAAACCAGGTGGAGATTGCATTGCACCGCTGGGGATGAAAGGCCCAGAGGAAGAGAATGCAGGGGAAAGTGTGTAAGATGTGCTGATCATTTTCCATAAGTTGTCTCCTTTAATTATCACAAAAACCTGAGGCCATAGATGTTAAATAACTTGGGCAAGAACAGTCCTAGCAAGCTGATGGTCTAGTAATATTTGAATCTAGGTCCACAGGACTCTGAAGCCCACCCTGAGATACAGTGGGACCATGCAGGACAGAGCAGAATGGAAACCAGGTTTCATTAGGTTCCACTGTCAGGCTGATGGCCATTTGGACATGGTGGGTGAGGGAGATGGGAAGGGTGACAGCCAGTGTCTCCAGCATGGACTGCTGCTGAGATTGTGACTTTGTTAACCACGACAATTTTTAGAGATGAACAAGAAGTGGGGAAGGTAGAGAAAATGGTGGTTTTGTTAACAGTCTCTATAAATTTGGTTTGGACAACTGGGTTTGTGCAAGCTTAGGACAAGAGATCCCGTGGGCAGTTTGGCTCAAGAACGCAGAGGGAAGTTGAGGCTAAAGATAGAGATTTGGCTGCTCAAGTCATGCTGTGTTCACCCAGAGGTGCTTTGGGAGAGACTGGCTTCTGGGAATCCTCGGCACTTGCCTTTAAAGGATGGTGGGAATTAAGACTCAGTGAAAGCAAAGAAGAGAACAGTGAGAGGGCAATGTGGGGTGGGGAGAAAAAGGACTGGACCTTTTTAAGAAGGGCATCCACTAGGTCTTTAAGTTCTGCAGAAGAGTTCCAAAAGGAGGCTTGAAGAGATTCACTGGGATTTGTGACTCAGGAAGTCACCAGGCACCTTAATGAGAGCAATTTAAGGGTGAATGCAGTGAAGGCCATGGACACAGTACAGATGCTTTTAAAGAATTTTGGTGACAGTGAGGACGGTAGCAGTTAGCGTTAGCCAGGGCTTCTGCGCGCTAGGCGCTGAGCTAACAATTTACGTGCAGCCAGGGCAATCCTTACGGTTATGAGGTAGGTACTACTACTATTCCCATTTTCTGATGTATGAAATCATAGCTGAGAAAATGCAGAGGTTAAATAATATGTCCAAGGTTCTACCTTTAATAATTAGTGGACCAGGGATTCAGATCTTAAGTCCTTCTGGGGTCGAAGCCCAAGTTGAAAGATTGTGGCAGCTTGGACTGGGCCTGTTTAAAAGCAGAGGAAAAAGCCCTCCCGTGAGCAGGGCATGGATTCTCCAGGCAGCAAAGAGAAAATAAACAGTGGAGCCAAGTCTACAGGAAGGATATTAGATCACATTAAAACATGGAACTCTGAGTCTGGAAAGGAAGTGGGGACATCTGTTTGTCAAAGGCCAGAGCAGATGAAAGAGTGGATGTGCACCAGATGTCAGCCAAGGTAACACGCTTTGATGGGGTTTCACTCACTTTGGGTCAGGCCCCTGTCTGCATCCACTGGGAAGGTCAGTCTGAGATTTCTGAGAATGACAGAGAGCTCATCTTCTTATGGATTCTTTGGTTTTGAGTGTCAGTTTCCATTAAATTCTTCCTCTCACTTAGCATTCAGCTCTCCTTTTTTTTTTGGTGGTGGTGGTACTAGGGGTGGAGTGCAGAGGCAGTCTAGCACTGAGCTGCATCCTCAGCCCTTTTTATTTTTTATTTTGAGACAGGGTCTCGCTAAATTGCTGAGTCTGGCCTCACACCCCGCCTGCCTTGGCCCTTCAAGTTGCTGGGATTACAGGTGTGTGTCACCGTGCCTGGCTCAGCCCTACCCATCTTCTGTCTGGATTTCCCCCCAATTCCCTCATATAAGGTGTGTGACAGATATTACTTAAGGTTTAGTGGATTTTATATCTTTAGCAACACAAATAAGTTAAAATTTAATAATAGACATCCCTGTTTCCTCCAGCTCCGCCATCACTGGGTGCTTTCTGCACAGAGAACTCATCTCTGTGTGAGATGATGTGTTATGAGAGCCCCTCTCTTCTTACCTCCAGTATCTGTGCTCTTGGACTTTCCCCTCTTTCAGTGTAGATCTGTTATCCATCTGCATATTTTTAACCCACATTCTCTTGTTTTATATGTTGAGTGTCACAGTAAGGTAGTTTCCTGAAGAAGGCACTTTGCATCTCTAAGAGGGACTCTGGCATCTACTACAATAATATTTTTTCACACCATACTCAGAGATAGGTTTAAAGTTGAGAGGAAGGCATTTTAAAAGCACTCATGTCTGTTGCCTTCTATTTTCACAGTGGAATGTGAGATTTGCTCCTCTGTTGAGCTCGGCATGGGTCCAGTGAAGGTTTGGACAGCTGGGGTTAGGGATTCTGTCAATAGAAACTTACCAGCTTTCTAAAATTTCATAAAATATCCTGTTTACATAGAATGATTCCGTTCGCAAAGCCTACAGACTTACAGAATGGATCCCTTGCTAGAGATGGATTGTTTAGTTTACTGAGCACTCTGGTCAATATGAGAGAAGTGGAAAAAGTGCCCGAGGAGTGAAAAGTGTAAGTAAGCTAAATCTGGGATGTGGGCATCACCTGCTGATCCTCTTCCAGCACAGGTGTGAGCTCCCGGGCAGTGTGCTGTTGGGGGGCGGGGAGGGGATATAAATGGCAGCTGAAATAAGATAAAGGATTCTATTACAAGTTTGAGGCCACTTGGGGCAACTTAGACCCTGTCTCAAAAAGTGCAAAGGTCTGGGGGTGTAGCTCAGTGGTAGAGCACTTTGCCTAGCATGTGTGAAGCCCTAGATTTAATTTCTACTACCAAAAAAAAAAAAAACAAAACCAAACTTTTCTTAGCAACCTATATGTGTCTGTTTTTAGTGAGGATGAAATATCTGACACTCTATCCAGTATAGATGAGCTTTGAATTCTGAGTGCCCTGTGCATCAGTGGATTTATAGAAATAAGGTCATATTTCCCTTTGTTTTATCTTTGACCTACGGCATGGTATTTGCAAGGCTGCAGGCTTGGGTTGGGGAAGGGATCAATGATTATTTTTTTATTTCGCTCCTACTAGAATTATGTTCTTACCAATTAGGTGGAGAATTAATTTTGAATAATATTAAGGAAAATAGAGAAAAATTTTGATGCATGTCTTCCTGAACTGATTTAAAACCTAAACGTTTTTCTTTAGAAAATCTTACTGGTAGAACCTTGTTTTCTTCCATCCATAAACTCATGTTATTATAAACACGTTATGTGTGTTTTGAAAGTATATAGCATGTGATTACTTCTGAAAATTGTGCTTTTATTTTTACTTTAGGCAGATTGGTTAACTGAGAAGTTAATTGATACTCTTTTTTTGCCAACTGGAGAGCCCGTCCACACGAGGTGCTTTTAAGTGAAGGTAGTGAGCCGTTGCTTTTTCGAGTCTGTGGATAACTTCTTTGGCTGTAAGGACAATCTTGGGAGTCGTACCGCTGCATACAAATGTGTCACTGGAACGCGGCCATCGGTTTTACCTCCTTTCTCTGCTTGGCGCTCTCATCGCTTAAGTCCTCGGAGCAGTAGGGCCATGCTGTGTCTAACCCAGAGGTTTGCTACTCCTAGGGTGATTGAGGAAATAGATTGGGTGCCTTAGGCGACCTTAGGAGTATCTGCATCATCATGCACAATCTCCAGGCTCGAGCTTTCGCTGGGGGCATACTGATATCAACTGTTGAGTAGTAATATCCCCTGGTAGCTAATTTGACCTCCTCCTGTAGTATAGCTCCAACCTCCAAATATTTTTTTTTTTTTTTTTTTAAGATTCAGAGAAGCCTTTATTCCTTCGCAGATTTGGGTGCCATTCGGGTATACTTTCCAGATGGGAAAATGGCCCCCAAATATTTTTTTGACAATAAAATGTGCTTTGTCTTAGATCTGATGCTAATTCAGTGTTCTGGCTGCAAATTACCTATGAACCACCCAGACTGCCCCCCCTCCCGCCCTTGCCAAATACCAGCCAGTTTCAAAAGGTCACATCACTTAGTAGAGTACTGAGTGCTGTCTCTGGAACCTCAGAAGATGACTTTTTGTTTCTTTTGGCATTCATAGACTGAAGAGAAGAGTGACCTTGGAGCCCAATCTAGACATTGTCATGCATTGTTCTAATTATAAGCCACAAAATTGCCCAATCACTTATATATAGAAAATATCTCAAACAGTGGCTCTCAGCACTTTCTTTTAAAATCAAAGCATTACACACAGAACAGGTTCTTATCGGACTTAAACTCACTGACAATTCCTGGATCATACCTTCTGAAGGTTGCTGGGGGTCACCAGTGACTTCTTTGTGGTTGATCTCCAAGACTTGCTGAGTGACTGGTGGGTCTGGCAGTCATCAGGAAGGGAGGTGACCACTGGCGCCATACTCCCTAAGACTTAAGAACTTCTTGTCCATTTCTGCTTCCATAGGATTAGAAACCCTTCTCTTGGATATTAAACATTTGGGGAAATTTAATCAGTGGGAACCCCGTAAGCGTTTTGCTGAAATTTGTAAAATAAAGAATTTCCTGGTAAGAGAATATCATCTTGTTTGGTATGTCTTCATCACACTCTGCATGTTCTGACATCTACAACGCAAACTGAAATTCCCTTGTGAAAGAAAGAAATGCTAACCAATTTCTCTAGACAGTCAATCCTTTGTATTGTTTCTGCATTTGAACTCTTTCAGCAAGTCAGATGCCTTAGTCAGATCCATTAATGCAGCATACAATTCACAGTGCTGCTCTTAGCGTTTCCCTGAACTGCCTTGCAGCGTATTTGTTGAGATTTCAGGCTCTGCAGTCAGACTGCTAGGGTCCAGCACCTGGTGCTACCCCTTTCTAGGTGTGTGATTTGAGCAAGTTACTTAACCTCTCTGGGTTCCAGTTTCCTCCTGTGAAATGGGAATAATCATGGTGCTTACTGTGTAGGGTTGTTAAAGGACTAAATGAGATAGTATGTGACATGTGCTCAGAGCAGAGTCTAGCACATAATAACTGCATAGTTTTTTCCAGGGAAGAGTATTATACCTTTAGTCAGGGCATATTTTATTGCTGGAAACAAAAAGCTAATTCCTGTTAGCTCAATTTTTTTTTTTAATAAGGCTACACAAGTTATCTCATGGATACCTGATGAAGCTGGGATGTGGGCACCTGAGCTGAAAGTCAGCAGCCTCGGTGGCACCTCCCTCCATCTCTCATGGGTTATATGCTTTCCTCTGCATGAGGGCTCTCTTCTTCTGATTCCTGCAGGTTAGTTTTCTTGGTATGTCGTTGTGCATGTGTCTATAAACTCCTTCCTCCAATCTGTGCGAGATATCAGATCAAGCAGCCCTGATCCTGCAACTCAGCTTCACAGTGTCCCACTCCCAAATGTCCAGGAGAGGGACGTCCAGCTAGACTGGACCAGAGAGGATGAGGCCAGGCAGGAAGTATGGCAGCTCCTTCTCAAGGTTGCTGGTGTGTGGGGTTCTCTCAGGAGGTGGGATAATGGAGGGTGCAGGGGTGATAATAACCGGTAACTTTAGGATAGTCATATTGTCAAAGTTAAAGATGCCTCTATTTGAGCACCCCCCCAATCACTTACTTTAAAAACTTTTTACTGAAGGATGATATACATATAGAAAAGGGCGTATAGTTTGTGAACAGCTGGATGAATTTTGGCAAACGGAGCATGCAGGTATGAGTACCCAGTGTCCAGCACAGGAACAGCACCCCAACCCACTCAGCTGCTCTGCTCAACTCCAGTGGGTTCCTTGAGGTGGGTTAGTTTTGCCTCTTTCTGTGCTTTCCACCGATGCAGTCATATGCTGTACACTTGTTTCGGGTCTGGCTTTTTGCTTCACCTCGTGAATTTCAGCAGTATTGCTGCGTGGATTTGTAGAGAGTTCATTGCTCTGAAGTGGTTGCTGGGTGAATACACTATATTTTGTCAGGTCTACTCTCAATGGACATTTGGGCAGTTTTCTCTTCTTGTCTAGTCCTCCTAGTGAACTTTGTTGAACACAAAGTACACATCACTGTTGACTGTCTACCACCAGAGGTTACACAAGGTGTGGGACTTGCCTTCCATTGCGTGGGATTGAATCGCTGGTCTCTGCAGATCAGTACTGCTTTGCTTTTTATTTTGTGGCTTCTTCTCTTTTTCTATGGTGACTTTCATGTTGAGGGCAGGGCCACATTGCAAACATTTTGCATGTGTGAAAGAACCTTGGGTGCATTTCCATAGGTGCTCAACTGTCTGGGAACAATCCCTATTTCAGGCAAGGCTCCGATTGTCATGTTGGGTCCTACCTGGCCTGCTGCTAAGTCAAAGGGGATGGATCGAGGGGTGGGCACGTGACCCAAGCTGGACCCATCATATCTATTTGAGGAAGTCGAAGATAATGCCAGGTGTGGAGTCTGTTTTAGGTGTAGTGCTAACATTATGATAAACAAGGATATTCCAGGACAGCAAGGGGGGAGACGGATATGAGTTCAGTGTGGGATATATTCAGTTTGCTGTTCTGATGAAGGATAAGAGTTGGCAGGACTGAGTCCACCTGGGCTTTGCTTGCACTCTGCGTGAAACTGGGCATCTAATTTATTTAGCCTCTTGAAGTTTCAGTTCCCTCTCTATAGGCTGGCACCTCCCAGTAAGATTAAAACCAGACAGTGCACATAAAGGTGTAGCTTATTGCCTGGCAATTGAGTATTCACAAAGTCTGCACTAACAGGATGATGGCGCTGTGATGGTATCTGGGAGCCACTGGAAAACAGGGACTGGAGTGCTGCTGCGAGAGATCTGTTACAGGTGGATCTGTTACAGGATCTGGTTGACGACCAAGAATAGGGTGTGCAAAGGAAAGAGATGGTAGCCCAAGTCACGTTGTTGCAGGCACAGCTTTTAGAAGAAGGAACAGGCCCTGGAGGAAGAGATTGAGAAACTGAGAGGAAGGGGGAGGAATAGGAGAGGGCAGGCCGGCAGGAGCCTGAGGAGGAGGGGTGATCGGCAGCAGCCATGGCACCAGTGAAGTTGTGGGCTCCTCAAGTTTTGGGTGAATGTCTTTTTCTTTCTTAAAGCGTGGTTACTGTTAAAATCAAGAAGTCAGTGGTAAGGGCAGCAATGTGTTAAGTCACTCAAATCCATAGACGACTGAGTCCTTCAGGCAGCAGGTATCTGCAGGTCCACTCTCGCCAGTGAGATGAACCAACACCAACAACACCTGGCAATTCTTTCCTTGTCTCCTGTGCTGTCTCCTCCCACACTGCCAGGCTCCTGCCTGCTGCCACCACCCACCTCTGGAGGACAGCCAAGTAGGTCAACTGTAAAAAAACGAAACAAACAAACAAAAACAAAAGAAAGAGACAGTTCATATTACATGGACAACAATTTTCCCATTTTCATTTCCTGGAATGTTTCTGTTTTTTCCTCTCCTGACTTTCCTCGACCAAATTGGTGAATGTTCCATGTTTGTACATATACAATGGTGGTAGGACTTTGAAAGAGTATGTTTGCATATAGTAATAAAGGGGAAAGGTGCCAGGAGAAAAAGAAAACAGGAGAGGGAGAGAGAGTAAAAAGACATCAGGAAAGAAGAAAGGAGAAGGAAGAGGAGGGGCTGATTTTGGGGATGGAGAGATGAAGAGGGCCCGCCAGGAAAGGGGTTGCTAGGGGTTTTTCAAGTTTTGTTTTGCAAACGGAATCCTCAACCCAAACTGTTCCTTGTGGGAATCAAATCAGTCTTCCCTGTTTTCGCAGCCTCAGTACTGGGCTTGGGCTCCACTAAGAGGGAGTGGATGGGGTCCGCAGCTGCTGAGCAGTCTCAAGAGTGCAGTTCTCCTAAAATGAACAGACCACCCAAGCGCAGGGACAGGAGCCAATCTGGCTTGGTGTATCTGAGCTTCCTTGGAAGAAGCCCTGTCCTTTTGGGGATAAAAACTTTTTTTTTTTTTTTTAATATGTTGAAGCAAAATTGATCTTAGCTTATACTTCAATTGTAGATTTTAAAAGGTGGTTTTAATTCATTCCTGAATTAACAACAGTGAGCAGGTAGTCCTTTTAGGACTGGTAGAACCCCCTCCACCATTCCTTAAGTTGTCCCAGGCTGTCCTGATTTCCAAGCGTGGACATAAACAGCTGTGTGTTCCTTGGGGACAGCCAGGGTGTACTTTTCGGTTCACCGGGGTTGGCGCTTAAGTACTTAAACATTTTATCCTTTTTAACCGACACGGTGATTAACCTGTTATTTTTGCAAAGCCCCAGGATTTTTGCTAAATATCCGCGCAGTCCGGCCTTTGTTGCTAAGTATTCGAAGCGTTTCTCAAAAGCTCAGGCCAACGCCGGGCACGGGGCGCCCCGTTTAGAAGGCCTTTTCCCCGGGGTGGGTTTATTTTTGGGCGGGGCGGGTGACTTGAATTGCACCGGACCTGCTAAAGCAGCGGCGGCTCCGCAGGCCGACCCGGTTCCCGGGCCCCCCGCGTCCTCGGCCGGGGCGCTCCAGACCCGCGAGGCGGCGAGCGCAGGGCGCAGGTCCGGGACGCGGGCCCCCTCCCTGCCCGCGCGCCGTCCGCGCCTCCCACAATCCCCGGCGCCGTCCCCGCGCCCCCGACCCGGCGAGCTCCGCGCGGAGCTGGCGGCCTTCGGGCCGGTCCGGAAAGTCCCGAGCGCGCCGGCCCCCGCCCCCGCGCGCGAGCGCCGCTTCGGCCATTTCCGGCCCCGCGCACTTCGGCAAGTTCCGCAGGCGCCTGTCGGAAATGGCTGCCCGCCGGCAGAGGGAGCGGGGGATCCGGCGCGGCCTGGGAGGCGCGCGGCCGGCCGCCAGAGCGACTTCTGGGAAGCCGAGTTTGGCGCAGGCGGCGGCGGCGGCGGCGGCTCGTCCCTGACCTGGAAACCGGTAGGAGTCCGGGCGGCGGTCCGTCCCCGGAGCGGGGGCAGCGCGCGGAGGGGCTCGGGGGAGTCAGCGGGGCTGGCCGCGAGCGTGGGCGAGGCCGGCGGGCGGGCAGGACCCGGTCTGGCCATGCCCGGAGCCAGCCGCCCGGGCGGCGCGAGGCGTGCGGCTGCGGAGCAGGCCTGCCCCGCGCCCGGGGGCCTGGCGGCCGGCACGAAGAGGGCCGGAGGGTGGTCTGAGGTGACGCCTCGCTGCCCTCCCCCGCGCGCCCCCACCTCGGGTTCGGGCTGCTTGGGACCCGCCGCCCCCTCTGGGCGCTCGCCATCAGCTGTCCAGCGTCCTGTGCTAGCTGACGCCCTCCACCCTCCTCCGCCCGCGGAGTCGCGCCGGCTGCTCGCGGGGAGCATCTTGTGTGGACGCGGGCGCAGCCCCGGGCCGCCCGCCCCGCGTTCTTCCCGTGCACACTCCCACCTCTGCCCGCCCGCCCGGCACAGCGAGCCGCCTGCGGCCGCCCCTCCTGGGGCTCTTTCTACTGGGCTCGCCTCCTTTCCTGATGGCCGCTTCCCGTCCGAGGGTCCAGGTGTTCTGTGCCTCTGCACCAGGGCTCGGTGCCCCGGCCGGGCCTCGGCTGCACAGCAGGACAAGGCTGCCGAGCGCCCATCCGCGCCCCCGGCCCGCGCTGCCGGCGACCGCCCGGGCGGGAGCCCGGGAGACCACGCAGGGCGCCGGCTGCAGCGAGTGCTGCTTCCTCCTGTGCCACAGCGAGCCCTGGCTCAGCTCCTGGGGACGCCTGTGGCGCTCAGCAGACTGAAATTCGGTGGGCTCCTCCTCGCAGTCCGTTTCCCTTTTCTGGGCTACATCAGGTCCTCTTGGCTAGGAAACGAAACACCACTAGTCCGTTTTTTTCTTGCCCACATGTGGTTTATTTAAGAGGTGTCTTAAGCATTTTTCGTCACTTGTCCACGTCTCCTCCAGTTTAGATAGCCTCGCCTTCGGAGGCTGCACACCCCACGTGTGTGCGGCAGTCATGTGGACCGTGCGCTCAACAGTTAGCCTGGCACTCCAGGGCCACGGCGTCCGAGCCTGGGACAGCAGCGCGTGGGCGCTGAGTCTTGGGGGAAGCCAGGCGTGCTCGACTTATTTAGCCCAGGAACTTTTAAATATTTCCAGATGAAAGAAAGCCATTTTCTTAGACTCTTATTTGGTGTGTTAAAAATACCTTATCCCGTGGGAATTTCCTGATCTTTGCCTGTGGGGAGCCTGGGGATTTGTAAATATCTTGAGTGTGAGAGGAGCTAGCCTAAATGTTTTCTGGAAGAAAGCTAGAATTGTGGATCTCCAGAGTTCCGGAAACGTGATGTATTTAACAGAGGAAGGTGCCAGGGGCATTCCTGACAGGTGCTTGACAAGCCTGCATCTTCATCCCCCATCGCTCACTTTCCTACAGGAAAGGGGGTAGCTATTAAATATTTGGCTTGGTAAGCAAAAGACTTTTAAGTAAAACAGGCCAGAGGAAGAAATGGACTTTCTAGGAGAGGGAACCGTCCCAGGGATGGCTGGAAGCCCTCAGAAGAGTCAGTGCTAGAGAAGGCGGTGTCCTCAGGCACTAGTCAGCAGGTCTGAGGAAGGCACTGAGGTGGTACGCAGCAGTGAGGTGGTGGCCATGGCCCCACAGAACTGTGACTGGTCTTCTGGAGAAGGGTTGGAGGTTTTGCTTGAAGTAGAGACAGGTATTTGAAGAAAAATGAAGATCCTGCCAGGTTTCCTCTTGGTGAGGATTTGTGTCTTTGCATAGTTACTTCATGAAGGAAGGAATATGAGCCAGAGACCTTTCATAAAGTCCTGAAACTGCTCACCGATTTCTGCTGGAAATTAAGTGTAGCTCAGAAAATTTCTGTTAACGTATTTCCTTCCATTTGAATTTTGTTTCCTCTTAATTTTTGGTAACCGTTTCTTTTAAAAATCTGCGATGATGGGGCAACTAAACCAAGAAGAAAGGATTTTTCATGTATTGTAGGTTCCATGAAAATAGCAAGGCTCAGGCAGATGGAATTGAGAACTCCGGAGAGACAGGTGGGCTCAGCTGTCAGTGTGGTTCTTTCTTGCCTGAACCCATCACACACTCTTTTACATTTCCAGTCTTTCACGGGTCTTGGGTGATGTACTTAGTTGGAAGAGAAATGGGATTTATAAAATCTGTAGTTTTGCAAGTAGAAGAGGAATATGGAGACTCATTTAGAAACATACATCTCCTATACTTTGGCCATAATGTGCAGTATAGCTATTGCTCGGAGACCCATTAAAACCCCCAGGGGATGGAGATAGGAAGATGAACCATGGAGTCTATTGTAGATTGAAAGCAGCATATACATAATATATAACAGAGCTTAATATATACAGTCATACCTACTTCTAATCCATAACTGAATGGCAAGGCTGTCATTGTAAACCACTAAGAAAAACAGGCAGTGGCTATAGCTTGCTGTGCCTGCCCTAGAATACCACCCCTCACACATGCCATGACTTTGTATATTCCTCAGCTTGACTGGGTCCAGTACTTTTGAGATGGGCTGGTGGTGTTAATGATTAACATCCTGGATGTTTGCTTTGTTGGTATTTTTTCCCTCTTACGCTTTCCTGTCATACTGTCATCATTTGAACCCTCCAATTTGTTCTTCTTCTTCCTTCTTCCTTCTTTCTTCTTTCTTCTTCTTTTCTTTTATTTTTATTTTTTGGTACCAGGGATCAAACCTTGAGGCACCTAACCACTGAGCCACATCTTTAGCCCTTTTTATATTTTTAATTTTTTTTAGTTGTAGGTGCACATAATACCTTTCTTTTATGTATTTTTATGTGGTGCTGAGGATCAAACCCCGTGCCTCGCATGTGCTGGGCAAGTGCTATACCTCTGAGCTACAACCCCAGCCCCTTCCCAACCTTTTTATTTTTTAAACTCCCAAAGTTACTTAGGGCCTTGCTAAATTGCTGAGGCTTGGTTTGAACTTGTGATGCTCCTGCCTCAGCCTCCTGAGTCGATGGGATCACAGGTGTGCATCATTGCACAATTTCCTTTTAAACAATTTTCAACAAATATTTGATGTTCTAAGGGAAAAAAATTGGTTGGGAATATACCCTTAACATGTGTAATCCGAGGTAAGACATGTATAATATAAATACATTATGATGATAGATTATGATATTATCTTCAATTACTGTATAAGTTCTTTGACATCCTGTAGTCCTTGCACATATTTTTTCTTACATAGATTCTGATCTGTAAAGACCCTGAGAGACAGGCTGAACTTAAACATATTTCTTTTTTTAAGGGGGAAAAGGTAGGTAGGAAAGAAAACTGTGTCTTGGAAAGATTAGGGTATTTGACCAAGGTCAGATGTAGTAAGTGGCAGACTTCATGAACTGGCCAATAATATTTACCAGCCTGTGCCGAGCTAAATTCCTTCAGTGATGTCACCTTTCCTTGGCAGCCCATTCCAATTTATAAGCCAGGTTGTCAGGCTTTTCCTGTGGTTTTGCCTCCCTATGAGTGTCACATAGAACAAAGCTGTTTCTATTCCCTGTGTCTGTTCAAGACAGCCTCTGTGTTTCACCATGACACAAGTTACAAACTGGCTGCCTGAATCAAATAAGGCCAGCCCAATTTACACAAAAGCTTAAATTGGAAGTCAACTTTTAGAAATGCAGAGATTTCACATTAAAAAAAAATCATTATTTTGTCTTACTTTGAGAAAAAGGATTTGGTGGTACACAACTCCCATTTCTGATGTTGAATAGACTCTTCATTTTGCCATTTCCTACTGGTAACTTCACTCCTTTACTTCACTCCTAGGGCCTCCATAGTTGTTGGTTGCTATCTGTTTGTAGGTCCTCTATTCCTCAAGATAATATTCCCATTTCTGTCTGCTATTTCTCATTTGACAGTTTTAAATCTCCTTGCCAACTTCTGAGTCCTCTACCCTCCACTTACTGTGTTAATGTCCTTGTCAGTGCAGGACACAGTATTCGGTAAACAGTACCAACTGACAGAAACCTTACTTTCTTCTCTTCAACACTCTCTTAAAAAAAAAAAAAAAAAAAAAGGCAAAATAAAAATCAAGGTGATGGTTGTTTTCTAAACAGTTTTGTACACCTGACTCACTGAAGTCCTAACCAACTGAAATCACAGTTGTGTTCCTGAACATGTGCTACTGTTAAGCTAAATCATTTTCATGTAGTTTTGAGATCTAAGTGCTGAACTTTGTCTTTATCTCTATTACATTTCCTCTGTGCAGAAATTCCGGACTGATAAAGTTCTTTTGTATCCAGGGTTTTCTCTTAATCTCCACTTAACTCCTCCCAGCATGACTTCCTTTATTTCTGAAGCTGTAAAATATAAAAGCACAATGTCTTTGAATGGAGAAGATAGTTGATAAGGTCCTAAACCATTACTAATGGATTCATAGGAAAATTGGGGGCAGAGCTTGAAGAAAAGCATTGTGCTTGAGATTTTGGAAAGGAAATAAGAAGGAGATCTTGGAAATAATAGCCTTGCTGCCTTGAGTTGATATGTAGGTGGATCCCCCGGCCCAAAACAAAAACAAAAAGTATACACGTTTTCTGGTTGCAAGGCAGTTATAAGTGAGATTCTAGAATCTGAAAACATTTTGAGGTCATCCTGTCTAACCCGTTAATTTATAAGTTAAAAAAGGACCAGGAGCTTGACTCAAGAAAAACAAGGAATTTGAAATTAGGGGTGCTGGTGAATCAGAAAGATGCTGATAACAAAGCAGTGACAAAACTTGAGTCTTCAGGTGAATTCACTGCAGAGGGGTCAGTGGGATGCTGAGTCCCCTAGCTGGTTTGTGAATGGCTGGCTTGGCAAGCTTTTGCTTCAGTTTCTGTACCTCATTTAGGGAGGCACAGGACACTAATGATATTGTGCATCCCCATAGTATAAAATAAAAATGTTTTTCTTGAGAAATGGAAACCTTAGATTCGGTTATACTCTAGACACTTGAACATCAAGTTGAGAGTTCAAGGAAAATTCATTAGCAAAATCCACCTGAAGACCTTATTAAAAATTGTTCCTACACCTCTCCCCTCATTTTTAAAAATGCATTCTCGTTTTTAGGAGGGAGAGAGTGAGAACTATGAAGAATGCAAAAATCACCTATAATTCCATAATCTAGAAGTGTCACTGTTGGTGTTTTTACTTATATTTGTTTTTCTATTAAAAAATATATACATTTGCATTTTAAACATCTTGTATCATACTGGATATATGGTTTAGAATCTGTATTTTCTCACTTAACATTACATTGTGAGGATTTTTCCACTTTATTTAAAATTATTGAAAAACTTACTGACAGCATGATGTCTTATTAGTGACTTGTTTTTGGTAGTACTGGGGATTGAACCCAGAAGTTCTTTGCCACTGAGCTTCATCCCCACCCTTTTTAAAATTTTGACATTGGTTCTTGCTAAATTGCCCAGGCTGGCCTGGAACTTGTGATTCACCTGCTTCAGCCTCCCCAGTAATGACAATTCTTATGTTATGTTTAGGGTTGCTCCTATTCTTGGACATTTAATTAATATGTTACATGTTTTATAAAGAATGCAGAGGTGATTGCATCTTTATATATACAGATCTTTGTTCACCTAGAAGACATTCCTAGAAAGTGAAATTTTTGCATGCCTGTAATCTCGGAGACTTGGGAGGCTGAGGCAGGAGAATCACAAGTTTGAGGCCGGTTTTGGCAACTTAGCAAGACCCTGTCTCAGTGGTAAAGTGTCCCTGGGTTCATTCCCCAGTATTGCCAAAACAAAACAAAAAGCAAAATTGCTGAGTCAAAGATAAGAACATTTTAGACTTTCGTTAGGAATAGAAGTGACTTTTCAGTGGACCTTCCCACTAGCATAGTTCAAAGAACTGTCACATTGCAGCGCTGCTGAGTTCAGAAATGTGCTGTCCTTTGTTACCTTTATTTTAATGTTTTAGTGTGAACATTCTTGAAGTTAATTTTTTTTCTTATTGATGAGTCTGAATCTTTCTTAAGAGTAATTTCTGAAAGTGGAATTTCAGGGCCAGAGGAGAGGCTCAGTTTCAGCACTTCTGATTTGCTGCCAAACTGTGCTCTGGGAAGGTGTGCCAGTTTTCAGTCCCTGCAGCAGAGTGTGGGAATGTTTATCCTAGATCTGATTAGCACCAGATATTATGATTTACAATTCTTTGCTGACTATAGATGGAAAATGTCACAGTTTCTTGTTTGAAATGCACATTTCTTTGATTGCTAGGAAGGTTAAACATTTAAACGTTTTATAATTTGAACCCTTTTTGTGTAACTTCCTGTTGTTTCTTGGGCCATTGTTGAACTGCTTTTGCTTTTTCTAATCTGATCACGTTGCAACGGCTTCCCCTGTCTTTTAGTCGTTTTTTTCCTTATAAATATACAATCCTTGGATTTTTGTGTAGTCAAGTCAGTTGAACTTTTATGGATTCTTCTTTTGCTTGGACTCCTAGAGAAGTGGGGCTGTACTTGAGATGAAATTGTTCTTCTTTTTTTAAGGTTTCACTTATTTATTTTTTACTTTATGAGAATACTGAGTTTATTTCACATGTCTCCCCATTTCCATGTCTGACCACCACTACTATGTCCTACCATAACATTTCATACATACTTAGAAACCAAGCAAAGGGTGGAGTAGGTTTCATTTATTACAATGAATTCTTAAATCCATCTGGGTTTTATTTTTTAGTTTGGTTTGTCTTGTGAAAATCTATTTTTTCCCCAAATAGGTAATTATCTTATTATTTATTGAAATATGTAGATGGTGTTGCTGGGTGAGGTGGCACACATCTGTAATTCCAGCAGTTCAGGAGGTTGAGGCAGGAGGATCTCAAGTTTGAGAGCAGCCTCAGAAACTCAGCAAGGCCCTGACCAACTTAGCAAGACTCTGTCTCAAAAAATAAAAGGATAGGCTGGGGTTGTGGCTCAGTGGTAGAGTGGTTTCGATACTCAGCACCACATATAAATAAATGAATAAAATAAAGGACCAGCAACATCTGAAAAAAATAAAAATAGATTAAATAAGTAAATAAAAGGAGGTGGGAGTATATCTTAGTGGTTAAGTGCCCCTGGGTTCAATCCCTAGTACTGAAAAAGAAATACATATCTAGGTGGTGAACTTTAAAATGATTGCAACAAGATATTTTTCTTAATTACAAGATTAAAATGTGCTTATTAAGTAAAACAAATTAAGACAGAGTGTGTTTCACTGTAAGTAAACATAGTAGACAGTGAGCAGCAGAGACAGGCGCTGGGTGGTGCAGACCTGGATTGTGGCTGCTCAGCTTGCTTGCTGTGTTGTCTTTAACCAGTTGCCCTACCTCCGTGGTTCACTTCCTCTGCAGTGCGGGAGTAGCACCTACCCCCATGTGGTTGATGAAATGAGAGACTGTGTGAGGACATCTGGAGTACAGTGCCTGGAACGTCGGCAAGATGACTGAGGAGTAGGTATGGGTGCCCGCATGTCTCCTGAGGTGTGTAATGCAGTCTGCAGACTTCCCTCTGAATCCAGGGGCAGTGCTGTTTGTCTTCCTTAGTTGTTTGTAACTACCTTGACTCAGATGTCCTCACTCTGAGTACTGCCATCGGTTCTTCACTAGACCGATGACTTTGGAGGTAGAAGTGTGTGCTCTGCATTAAGATCAGCTGGGAACATTGTCAGACTCCAGGAGCCTTGGCGTCACACTTGGGAATTCTGATTCAGTAAGTGTAGGCTGGGTCTTTTTTTTTTTTTTTGAGAAAAATTGAGTCGCGGATCTGATTTGTATTTCTAGTTAAAAAGTGACTGGAAGACAATTGGATTTTGATTTGTGCAACATTATCAAACTGGTAGGGGAAACAGGCAGTGCCATAATTTTCAAATTGAGGACCTTATTTTGGGAGTTGAGACTTCTGGGTTCAGGTTTGTTGGTGATGGGCTAATCAGCATCAGCGTGGTTGTTACTACCTACACCTGCTTGAGCAGTGGAAGGCAGGCTTATTGCTTACTGAAGGGCTCCTTTGTGTGTGTGGTTTGTGATCTGCCTGCTAGTGGCAGATATAGAATGCCCTGGTCTTAAAAATCTGCCTTAGAGTCCTAAGGGTACTTTTTTCCCATTTCCTAAAGTCTCTGTAATAGGGTGGCTTGACTCTGTGGTTGTCTGATGGTGTCTAATCTTCACTCTCAGCATGTGAAAGGCACAGTCAGATTCTCATGCCTGATTTGTTTTTTAATTGCTGATATTGTTTCCCTTATTTTATACCCAGGTCAAATTTACCTGTAAGAAACTCCTGTGGTGGTTGTACTGTGGCAAATCTGTGTTTTGATGTCCTGTAACTTGTGAATGGCTTACATTCAGCTCTTGAAGTCATTCTTTTTTTTTTTTAAGTTGTAGATGGACACAATAGCTTTATTATATTTAGATATTATATTTATATTTTTATGTGGTGCTGAGGATGGAACCCAGTGCCTTACAAGTGTGAGGCGAGTGCTCTACCAATGAGCTACACGCCAGCCCTAGAAGTCATTCTTTATCTACAATTAGTTTCCTGGGAAAGTGCCTTTGTTTAAACAATAGGAGAGAAGTTGGAACCTTGACAAATTCTTGGGGAATTTGCTTTAGAGCTTATTAACATACTCTCTGATTTCATGAACTAGGTACTGTCTGACCAGGACAGATTGATTGCCAGGAAGTTATGTACATTTGGGTTGTTAGTATTTAATAACCCAATTTCTGAACTTTGGTTTTTGACAATCTTGCTGAAATTATTTCCTATACAGAATGGTCTTCACCTCATTCGAAGGGCTTGTGGCAGTAACAACAACAACAATCATGTACAAACAATTGTTTAGACTCTGTACCTGGGTTGTGATGGAATTCTGACTTCTTGATGGGCCACTTTCAGCTTCAGTGAGAAAAAGTACTACATGCCCCTGGTAGGTAGCCCCTGGGTGCATTGCAAAGTATTTGCTCTGACTATATTGTTTTCTTGTATTGTTTAGCAGATAAATACTCTAAGTATGAATATAGTGCTGGCTTTAAGTTTTGTAGTATTACCATGTGTTTCAATTGTAATTGATCATTATTCATGGTTACAGTTACAGTGGCTTAGTGCAGTGTTGGAGAATGTAAAAATAATTGTGTGTACAGCTGTGTTCCTTGAATTAATGTCACAGGCATTTTATCATAATGGTTAGGACATTCAGTATGGACCCTAGAGTCAGTTGCTTAGTTAGAATTCAGATTTTACCACTTAATATGAATGACCTTGGGCAAATTACCTAACCTCTGTGCTGTGGTGTCTTCATTCTTCATATGCACAAAATGGGAGGAACAGTGATATCTCCCTCACAGGGTTCAGTGAGAACTGAGGAGGCTGTGAGTGTGGTAGGTTTAACCTGTGCCCAGCGCGTGTTGGCTGCCTTCGTGGTTTTTGAGATTTGCATTGGAGAACATCTGAGAAGCATCTAGCTTCCGTTCTTTGCCTGGTTCTCCCTCCAGACCTTTCGGATGTAAGATGTGCTAGCAGCCCATGTGGAACCAGCTACTCCCTTCCATGGTTTTATTTATTTATTTATTTTTGTATGCAGAAAATTATACACCTTTATTTCTTTATCTAAAGAGATCCTAAATAGAGATATCCCAAATCCATGATAGGAAATTTCAATATCAGAGTTTTAGTTTTAAAAGAAGAAAGGTCTAGTTAGGATAGTTGTTATATCAACTGACTCTTGAAAGGAAGGTTCTGACAGAGTAGTGTGCTGTTCTGCTGGCCATCAAGGGTTGGCTGCTGTGATAAGGAATGGCCTTCTGATGTAGGGGTGAGAGGAGGAGGCGGGAGCCCAGGCACAGACAGGATTCTGAACTAGAACTCTGAGCGTGGCTTCTTCTCAGCCTCCTCCTGCCTCCTGCGTTGCCTTATGGGCCTTTTCAGCTTTCCAGGAGTATGCTGGCTCAGCCCTCAAGCAGTTGCTAGCAGATCCAGTGTTGTACTTCGATCTATCAGCAGAAACTTTTGATGGAGGAAAGAATGCAAAAGCAGGATGTCAGCCATGGTGTGAATGATTAACTTCTAACCATACAAGTATTCTGGCTCCTTTTTTCTTTGAGAGAAGACACCTATGTCACAACCTCTCCTTAGAGTGGCAGATGTGTCTTGCTGCCACATCAAAGTACAAGTGTCTTATGTTGCTGGCCTTTGGAAAAGATCTGGGGGGGGGCGGGGGCGGGGGGAGGCAAAGAAGGGAAAAGTAAATCTGAGAGGCATCCAGTTGTTGGGGGCAGGCTAGCTGAAGCTAAGTGGCCAGCTGTAGGAAGTGAAGACAGAGGAGGACCAAGGACAAACCCATGGGAGCACCTGTGTTTAGGGAGTGGTGGAAAGGAGCCAAGAAGAGAAGCTAGGGTGGAGAACCAGGGGTGGAAGACTGAAAAACAGAAAATACTCACAAGAGATGAACAGTGGGGGAGGATGGCAGCGTTTTGAAAGGAGAAATAAAAGAAGGTGTGAATAAATGGAGAGAATTTTTATGCTTCTAGAGGAAGTTAACTGTATTAAAGTAACTTTCCTACTTAATATATTCCAACTGGGTGCAGTACACACACCTATAATCCCAGCTACTTCAGGAGTCTGAGGCAGAGGAGGATCATGAGTTCAAGGCTAGATTGGGCAGCATAGGGAGACACTGCCTCAAAAAAACAAAACTGAACAAAAAACTTACCTACTTACATGTGATACAGTAGTATTCTTTTTACATATTTCTGAATTCTAGTCTCTAAGATTTTGTCAAGTAGTTTTATGTCTGTATTCATGAGATACTTGATTGTTTTCTTTTTTGGGTACCTGGTCTGGTTTTGGTTTCGGGTAATGCTAGGTTTGTAAAATGAGTCGAGAAGTATGTTTTCCATTGGAAGAGACTGTAGAATAGGTGTTTATTTTTCTTTGACTAGTTAGTAGAATTCTGAGTGAAGCTACCTGTGCTGGAGATTTTTTGGAGGGAAGTTAATTTGCAAAGTCAGTTTATTAAATAAGACTCATTTAGAAGATGTGTTTTACATTGGGTGAGTTGTGGTGGTTTGTGTCTTTCGAGGAGCAGTCCATTTAATATTTCTAGTCTTCTCTTGCTCTTTTTGATGCCCATAAGGACTGCAGTGCTAACCCATTTTGTTCTGATACTCTTGCTGTGGCTTTTCTGTTTTGTAGTCTTGCAGGTTTGTCAGACTCTTGACAAATGTACTTTCAATGATTTCTGCTCTTACTTTCTTCCATTTGTGTTCATTTGGTTATTTTTCTAGGTTTTGAAGTAGGAGTTTAGGTTATTCATTTGAAACTTTTCCTCTTTGAATGTAAGCCTTTCTTTTTGTTTGTACTGGGGATTGATCTCTGGGGCACTTAACCACTGAGCCACATCCCCAGTCCTTTTTTGCATTTTATTTAGGGACAGGGTCTCACTGAGTTGCTTAGGGCCTCACTAAGTTGCTGAGGCTGGCTTTGAACTCATGATCCTCCTGCCTCTGTCTCCTGAGCTGCTGGGATTGCAGGCATGTGCCACCGCGCGCCCAACCGATGTGTTTCATTCATGAATTTTCCTCTTAGCACTGCTTTAGCTGTGTCCCACAATTTTTTTTTCATCTGTAATATCTTACTTAACCTCCACAACAACCCAGGTAAAGGTTTTTCAGCATCGGTTTACAAATGAAGAAATAGGCTCAGAGATTACATATATATATATTTTATATATATATTATATAACATTGCTATATTCTCAAGGCTGAGCCAGGGTTTCTACTCCAAGTCCCGATGGCCTTCAAGCCTCTTCATTTTATGATGTCTTTTTTTGCCTTAAATCAAGGCACATGAGCTCCAAATTTCCAACTTGATGGGTAGTGAAAATGTGAACCAAGACTTATAACTGGTATCATTTATTGAGCAGTCACCTGGTACCGTGTGGTACCCTAGGGGGATTTTAAAGTATTTATTTATTTATATGTGGTGCTGAGAATCGCACCCAGTGCCTTGCCTAGGGTTCGGTGCTAGGCAAGCGCTCTGCCACTGAACCATAACCCATCCCTAAGTTTTTAATCTTTTGATATTGAGTACAGTGGGAGTTTAGAGAGTTGACAAATCCTTTATAGTTGGAGAAAACTTTATGAAAGAGGTAAGACTCAGAAGTGCCCTATGGGACGAGGGTTTAGGTAAGTAGAAAAGTCAGAATGCCATTCCTGGTGCAGCCTGTCTCCTGGGAAGGGAGCTGCAAGACCAGGAGAGCCAGCTTGAGCCTCCTCCTCCTTGCTGGGAGAGTAGGCCTGAGGAGTAGTAGGCCTAGGTAGAGCAAACCCTGGTTGAAAAGAAACTTGATAGTGAGGTAGAAGACTGATATTGTGAGCAGGGATCATGGTGAAAAAGCAGTTTTAAAAATAGAACAGTTGGCAAAGCATGTGGACTGGCAGTGCATGAGCAGAACAGGCACTCAATAAACAGACAAATTATTCAACCTCCAATAATAAAGAAAGGTAAATGAAAACACTGCAGTGACATTTTACCTATTAAACTGTCAGATCGAAAAGACAGTGACGTTTGATTGGATTAGTTTAATTAATGCCTAACTGCAGCAGCAGACTGAAATCTCAGAGTCTTAGTTGTAACAAAAGTTCAAGTCTAGTTCATATGGCAGTCTGATGTGAATCGTGTGGCCCTGTTCAGCAGCGCTCCTCCAGGGTGACAGCGATCTGGGCTGCTTCTGACTTGCACCTGCATAGTTTTGGAGTTGGTTGCTTTTGGGTTCTCAGGTGGGGGGAGGAAGAGACTCTATACTTGATCTTAGCTGCTTGTTACTGTGAGTGACAAGTTGCTTCTGGAACTCTCCCTTTGGCAAAAACAGGTCTAGTGGCTCTGACCAAACTGTAAGCAGGATGGGAAATGCAGGTACTCTTCAGTAGGTAATCGTCATATCTGCCACACCATTATTGGTGTGCTCTTGGTAAATGGATGCTCTCTGTATTGCCGCAGGGAGGGTACGTGACCATCTTTGAGGTAGACAGTAATTTCAAGAATGGTAACATGTTCCTACTCTGACCCAGCAGTTTCACATTAGAATTTCACATTAAAAAATTCTATGGATGTATTTATGAAGACAGCTGCAGGAAAATTCATCGTAGCATTGATTATAATGATGAAAAATTGGAAACTTAAATGTTAAGTAAAAAGTGATTGATTAAAGAAGTTATGGTCTTTCTGTATTGTGGGATGACCTTCAGCTGGTGATGATCATGTAGTAGGATTTTTTTTTTTTTTTTGTGGGGGGATCAAAATTTTTGTTTTATTTTAAATGTGGTGCTGAGGACTGAACCCAGTGCCTCACACATGCTAGGTGAGCACTCTACCACTGAACCGCAGCCCCAGCCCATGTAGTATGGGCTACATACTACATACCACCCCAGCCCATGGGTGTGGGACAGTAGGCTGTTCCTGATGTTAGTGAAGAAATCAGGTTACAAGAAAGAACATATGGCGTCCCATTTTTGTGAGCACATATGCAGAGATAAAAGGAGAGGGGCCTGTGTTTTTGGCAGAATTGTGGGCTATATAAATATAAACCCCTCTGCTATAAAACACATATAGTGTTCTCAAGAAGAAAGGTAAATTCTCATTAAAATAAAAAAGTGGAGGGGAGGGAGTGGGTGGGTGTTGGAAATCAAAGTGTCTGGTGAGCAGTTGGTGCTGCAGCGCTCTAGATAGAGTGTTCACCAGTTTTAGTAATTGTGCCTTAATTTTCTGAGAGATGAGGAAAAAACTTTGAGACTGTGACATTAAACTTGAGACACCAGATAAGAATGTGGCTGTTCAAAGGGCTGAATCGTCAGTAAGATGGTAGGTTGGACTACAAAAAAATCAGCTGATGAGCACATAGATGTCTCTTTTGGACTGGATCTGGATTGATGGTGGGAGGTGATTCTAACTGAGAACTCGTGACCACGGTTTTCCTGTCATGTGAATTTTGGGTTCACATTTAAAATACCTGTGTGGGGTGGGGGAATCTCCAATTTAGAAATTGATGTAATAGTATTTTGAGGCTGATAATATATGGCAGAGTATCTGTCAAGCACACTGTTCTAGAGGGACTTATTCTCACAGATTTCCACCACACAGATTTCCCAGAAACACAGGACTACCAATGATAAACTCAGTACAGAACCACAAACTGAAAGAGGTAACAAGATCCACCGTCCTCTGTGAGCACAGAAGTAAACTCACAAAGAGAAGGAATAGAAAATAGGAGAGAACAAGGTGCTGACATAAAAATAAAGGCAAGTTTTAAACCATCAGTAGGACTTCTGGCAGTGTGAAATAGGTATTAGGTGAACGCCTAGTGAGTAGGGGACCTGGTCGCTTAGACACAGAAGAGAGAGCTAGTGAGGCAGATCGGGTTGGCAGACATGGCATGGCCTAAGGGCTCAATCTGAGTTGTGTCTTGGTTTTTTTTTCGGGGGGGGGGGAGGTGGAGGAATCAGATATTGAACCCAGGGGCGCATCATCTCTGAGCTATATTCCTGACCCTTTTCTTATATTTTTTTTAGAAATAGGCTCTTGCTCAGTTGCTTAGGGCCTCACTAAATTGCTGAGGCTGACCTTAAACTCACAATCCTCTTGCCTCAGCCTCCTAAGCCGCTGGAATTATAGGCTGTGCCACTGCACCCAGTTGTGGCTTCTTATAGCTTGCAAAGTAAGAATGATATTTACATTTTTAAAACATATTTTTAGATGTAGATGGACACAATACCTTTATTTATTTTTTATTTTTTTAGAACCAGGGACTGAACTCAGGGACACTCGGCCACTGAGCCACATCCCCAGCCCTATTTTGTATTTTATTTAGAGACAGGTCTCACTGAGTTGCTTAGGGCCTCGCTAAGTTGCTGAGGCTGGCTTTGAACTCGTGATCCTCCTGACTCAGCCTCCCAAGTCGCTCACAATACCTTTATTTTATTTATTTATTTTTATGTGGTGATAAGGATTGAACCCAGTAGTATCTCGTGTGTGCAAGGCAAGCACTCTATCACTGAGCTACTTTTCCAGCCTGATTTTTATATTTTAAATATTATTTATTTGGGCACTGAGGATTTAATGTCAGTGTGCTTTCCCACTGAGCTATGTCTCCAGGGCTTTCATTTATTTTTTTATTTCAAGACGGGGTCTCACTAAATTGCTGAGGGTCTTGGTAAATTGCTGAATCTGGCCTCAAACTTATAGTCCTCTTGCCTTGGCCTCCCAAGTTGCTGGGATTGTAGACGTGTGCTAACATGCTCCAGTCTAACCTTTTTTTAAAAGATAAAATATGCTGCACAGATCATACATGAAGCACAGAATCTACATTATTAACTGTCTGGTTCTTTGGTGAAAAAGTTCCCCAAACCCTAAGGTATACAATTGTGAGGAAATTTCCAGAAGCTAGCACAAGGGGCAGAGAAAATTGGGAGTTTCATGGGATGGAGGAGGATATCTGACATGCATCCTGTCATCTATTGGGAGTTTAAGAAGAGACTGAGGGACAGATAAGATTCACAAAGATAATGGCTGATAATTTTCTAGATTAACGAAGACATGAATCCTAAGATCCAGTAAGTTCAGTTTTTTTGAGCACCAAACAACAAAAACTTCCACAAGTAGACATTTTGTATTGAAACTGAAGAAGTTCAAAGACCAAAAGATCTTTAAAGCAACCAGAGTGAGGAGTCAGATTGCTCACAAGGTACAGGTTGGACTGACAATCTCACTTTTCATTGATGATGATGACATCCAGAAAGTTCTTCATAGTGTTGGTGGAAAAGGAAAATCTGACCTTGTATTCCCCCTAAGTCAACATTCAGGAATTAGGGTGAAATAGTATGTTCGTAAACTCTCACTGAAGAAACTGCTTTAGGAAGAAGGAAACAATTGGAAGGAATAAAATGCCAAAAGAAATGAGCAAGGAAATTGGTAAATGTGTGGGTGAATATATAAATGGGCATCAGTTTTGTTACTGAGAGCATGATGAGAGGATAAAACCAAAGCGGAGCTAAAACCTTAAGAATGACATTTGACTCACTGTAGGTTATCACAGGTAGTGTTCTACGGGTCTTATTAATCAAGGGCAGGAGAAAATGTTAGAAATATCATTAAACTTTTGATTTGGTTGAGTCAAGTGTACGTGTAACCACTTTAAGGGTAACCACAAAAAGGATAAATTGAATACAGTCCTGCTTAGTATCTGGGGGACTGGTTCCAGGACCTCCCGCAGACACCCAAAGCTGTAGGTACTCAAGTCCCTTACACAATGGCGTAGTATTTAGGTGTACCTGCACATATCTTCCTGAACACTTTAAATCATTTCTCTATTAATTATAATGCTGTATTAGTCTGTTTTCTGTCATTGTAATGAAATACTTGAGGCTGAGTAGTGTACAAATTAAGGAGATTTATTTAGCTCAGATTTGGAGGCTGAAAGTCAAAACAGCCTTCTCATGGCTCTGGCATAGGCCCCTATGGCTGTGTCATGTGTTATCTCATGATGGGTGGCATCATGGTGGGGTTCAAGTCCACAGGTGACCTTGTTGATGGAGTTAGCAGATAAAAAAATTAATTTTTGCTGGGCACGGTGGTGCATGCTTATGATCCCAGCTACTGTGAATGCTAAGGCAGGAGGATTGCAAATTCCTGGCCAGTTAGTGAGACCCTGTCTCAAAATTTAAAAATTGAGAAAAAGGACTGGGACTGTAAAGTGGTAAAGCACCTCTGGGTTCTAATCCTCAGTAGTAAATAAAAAAAATGAATATGATAAAGAAAATAGAGGGAAAGATAGGAAAAAAATTGGATAGCTGTAGGGTGCAGAATGGGATATCTAAAAAAGAGTAATAATGGACATTGTAGATCTGAAAAATACAATACCTGAAATTGAGAATGTATTGGATAGGATTTACAGTAGGCTGGATATATCAGAAGAATGGATTGGAGAATTTGAAATTATTCAAGCTGGAGCACTAAGTAAGGTAAAAAAATATAGATTTTAAGGTAATACAGAGTGAACTGGTAGAAAATGTGAGATTAGGCTTTATAATTTGTTGTGGGCCAGTGTTGGTGAAGGCAGTAGAATAATAAAAATAAAAAGAAAGGGATAATGCAAAGTTCATTATCATAATAATTATTGCAATCAAGAATTGGCAGGGTTTGTCAGGAGACTAATGTGGATGTAAGGATTTGGAGGAATTAAAAATAACTCAAGGCTTATAGCTGATATGCAGCTTCTTTTGTGCCAGATACTGTGCAGTGTGTTTTATTGGCTTTCTGAACATGGGTGATATCTTCTTACTTGTGAAGGAAAGTGTCTCCGAATGGTCAGCTGAGCATCTGATAACTTCCTGAGGTGTTTGGTCCTGGCCTGGCTGCTCTGTAGACCATAGTCTTCCATAGTAGACCATAGACCATAATCACATTGCTTCTGGCTTGAGAGAGGCTGGAGGAATTTCTCATCATGGGCAGAACTGAAAGTTAGTGGAAAGAGGAAGTGTTTGAAAGTCTGAGCTGACTGTAGTATATCTTAGGAGAGGTTTTTATTTTTAATTTTTTTTGTACTGGAGATTGAACCCCCATTTTTATTTTGAGGAATGGTCTCACTGAGTTGCTGAAGGTCTTGCTAAGGTATTGAGACTGGCCTTGAACTTCTGATCCTCCTGCCTCCACCTACCAGGTCAGTGGAAATACAGGCATGTACCACCATGCTTGGCTTATGTATTGGAGATTGAACCCAGGGGTGCCCTACCATTGAGCCACATCTTCAGCCCATTTTATTTTTTATTTTGAGACAGGATCTTGATAAGTTGCTGAACTGGCCTCGAATTTTGATCCTTCTGCCTCAGCCTCCCAAATTGGTAGGATTATAGGCTTGTGCTGGGGTAGGAGAGAGGTCCTTGGGGAACTGGGAATACTGCACTACTAGTATAAGGCAGAAAGGCTAGGGTTGAAGTCATGGCTTTGGTGCTGGTCTGGTTATAGGTGATGGTTGAAGCCACTGAAGTGGGTGGATTCCTTAACAGATGGTGTTGAAAGCCTTGGGGAAAACTAGGTAGGAGGAAAACTGCATGTACTGAAGCAGAAAGGTAACAACAGTCAGGGAGATGAGTAGGAAAACCAAAAAGTACAGTTTTAATGGAAATCCAGGCAAGGGCTGGGAGTGTGCAGAAGGAAGAAGTGATCAGTGATCCAACTGTGCTGGAAGCTGGTGACATGGCAGGCATCCCAGCAGACAAGGTCCTGCCCCCAGTAAGTAGGTTTTGTCAGGGAAGGTGATAATGAAAGAATGAATGAATGAATGAATGAATGAAAGAATGAATGAAAATACATGAAGGAAATCATTAGGTTAATGCCAGAAAGCTTCTGGGGTAATAAAGGCAACTTTAAAATGAGATTATTAAGAAAATTGACATGAGAGATGAGAGCCATTCAGGAAAAAGAGCCACCAGTGTGAAGGTTCCAGGACGGTACAGAGCTTGGCAAGGACGAGGAGTTGAAAGGAGGCCAGTGTAGCCAAAGTTGGCTGAGCATGGGGTACAGCGGTGGCCAGTGCACTTGGACAATCGTGGACTGGTCAGGATCAGGCTGGCAGTGCAGTTGGAAGCTCCTGCAATTCCTCAGGAAGGGAGAGACATGTCTACTTTGTGTTTTAAGAAGACCATTGTGGCTGCTCCATGTAGGACGTGCTGTGGGTTCAGGAAGGGAAGCAGGCTGACACGTTAGGCCTCCATGCTCTGCGGGACGGCTGAGGTTAGTAAGCTGCATCCTGTGTTTGGACTCAGTCTCTAGAGGGAGTTCCTTATCAGTGCTGCGGGGATATTGGTTTCTAGATCCTGATACCTTATTGTCATTTTCCAGAGAACGACAGAAGAGATTCTGAGTGTCCTTTTCTTTTGTGCTTGAAATAATTTAATAACCTATTGAAGTTCATGCTATTGGGCATTGATTTCTGCCTTGTTTTAGTAAAAGAGATAGAACTTAATGAGGATAAATTATTTTGAATTATTGCTGAATTATTGTTTTCTATTATTATTATTAGTAGTAGTAGTAGTAGAACTGGGGACTAAACCTAGGGGTACTTAACCACTGAGCTACATTCCCAGCCCTTTTTATTTTGTTTTGTTTTGTTTTGTTTTGTTTTGGAACCAGGATTGAACCCAGGGGCACTCGCCAATGAGCCACACCCCCAGTCCTATTTTGTAGTTTATTTAGAGACAGGGTCTCACTGAGTTGCTTAGGGCCTCGCTAAGTTACTGAGGCTGGCTTTGAACTCGCAATCCTCCTGCCTCAGCCTCCCAAGTGCTGGGATTACAGGCGTACACCACCGCGCCCGGCTATTTTTTATTTTGAAACAGGATCTCACTAGGTTACTAAGGCTGGCCTCAAACTTGTGATCCTCCTGCCTCAGCTTCCTGAGTAGTGGGGATTGCAGGTGCTGGCAGTGCACCTGACTTGGTTTCCATTAGAATGTCTGTTTCTGCTTCCATCTCTACTTATGAGTTGGTGGCCCTGGATGTGTTAGACTAGGTATCATCAGTCTCTGAGTGACTTTTTAAAAATGTTTCTTAGATTCTGTATGTAATTTTTTTTTGAGTTTTTGGTATAAAAATTTCAACCGTAGGCAAAAACAGAGAGCATAATATAATAACCTCCCATGTATGCCCATCATTCCGTGCCAGTGCCAGTCAGGTCTGGTTGTTCTTGGTTCACCTGCCCTCCAGGTGCCCCTCACCACCCCTGTTTATTTTGAAGCAGAGTCCAGGTGTGTCATCATCACTCAGCATATTCTTCTAAAGGCAAGGACTTCCCACATTTCAGTGTTCTTTTGTTCCCTCACATAAGTGGGTCACGTATCTGGGTGGTTGGCTGTGAGGGTCCCAGCTTGTACCTGTTGTACTAGTGTAGTTATCAGTAGAATGCTTTTCACTCAAGAGTGTCTGTTGGGACAGTGAATTCTATGGCTTCCTTACATATTCAAGGGGAGCCTTTTCAGAGGAACAGTAAGCTCTTTAATAGCACCCTCAGCATTGGGTATCTTCCTAATAGCATGCTGCTTTTCCATTTCCTTTTTAAATCAGGAGAGCAAGCCCTGGTGTTCACTATTTCGAGAAATCATTTACGGAAGGATACAGCAACATAAGCCCGAGCAGGGCGGCCCCTGGCGTGTAGGTAAGGAAGGAGGCGAGTGCTACACTGCCTCTTGCCTTCGCCCTCCACTGTTGTCAGTGGTGCAGAGTTAGCCCTCGACTCGGAAGGCAATGCGGGGGCTTTGGAAGTACTGACCTCCCCAGGTTCTCGGGAATGTTTGGCCAGGTCAAGATGATCCAAAGTTCATATTTTCCAGCATAGATTTTTTTTGTGTCTGTTGTCCTTCTCACTTGTTCTACTGAAGCCTTTTATTTTTGCTTTTTTTTTTTTTTTTTTTTGGTGCTGGGGATTGAACCCAGGGTCTTGTGCATGCAAGGTAAGCACTCTACCTACTGAGCTATATCCCCAGCCCAACTGAGCCTTTTAGTAACACTGATACCAACTCTGTTACTGCAATGTAACTCTTCCAGACCTTTCGTAGTTACACATTTTGAGCAAAGGTAGAAGCTGGAGAACGACTGAGCCCTGACTTGGTCCCACCTTGTGGTAGTGCCCTTGCTGTATCCATCTTGTCTCCAGGCTAAGAGAAGTTCCCGAGGTCAAGGACCACTGTGCATTCTAGAGCCTCTCAGTTATAATAGCTTGTCTTAGATGCATCAAGAGTATGTGAATACTTTTTTTGGGGAAGAAATGAATGAAATATTCATTCAGGAATTTTCTTTGGCATGGTCTATCATAACTGACTTCTAGATATGCTGAATTTGAGAAGGCCGGTGGAAAGATTCTCTAGCCTCTGATGGTAAAGGGACAGAGAGTGTTATTTCAAGATTGACTAGTCAAAGTACCTCATGTGCTCTGCTTTATTTTCATAGCCACATAACATATTGTTATCTCCACACACTCATCTCTGTTTTAGAAGATTAGGGCCCTGAGAGGCACATGGTCTGATAGCATGTCTGTCCCTGAAGGATAAGAAATGATGCCTCTCATTTCTAAGTGTGTTCTTCCTAAAAGACCAAGTTACTGTTTCTATTTTAAGAAAGAGCACATGCTGTCTGCTAATGGAAGATAAATAGAAGCAAACTGGGAAATACCTTTTGTCTCTGGATTACTGAATCTGCTACTGGCTGAAGATCAAAAGAGTTCACTTTTCAGATCTAAATTTAACAAATTGAGCCCTTCAGGGTCTTTTTTGATCAAGTGATTAAAAGGATGCTTTAATATTGGAAGTAAGCATTGGGAACAAGGTTGGTAGGAAGGTGTTTCTCTATCTGATGATGCCCTGGTCTTGAATGACCAATTGTTATAGCAGACATCTTTCCCACTGTTGATTTTAGTTGATCATCATTTGATGGGGTACTAGTGTTGCTCTAGAGTTACTTAAACAAGAAGAGTTTGGGTGGGGTGTGTGTAGACTGAAACTGTCGAGGGCATTTATCAACTACAAGCAGTGTGCACATACCAGGCAACGTCTCAGCCTTGGACTGGCAGTGTTCTCTGAGAGCATACTGATGTTGCAACCATTGCTGTATCTTAGAAGATTTAAGCATTTTCTAGAAATGTACTGGGGTGGGAGGTGGTGTTGAATATGATCTTATTAACACTGACATGGTTCTCTTTCTCTTGCAGGCCTGGTTGTTGGCAATGATGTGGATAAGAGGCTGGTTGTTCTAAGTGCCAGCGGTTCTAACCAGCTACTGTGCAACTGTGCAGTAGAAACTATGCATATTTGTTGGTCAGCAAAACCAAGGAACAAGAACTATGGCCGTTGAAATGGCCTTTGTGATTCCAGGGTGTTTTTCCTGGGTTTCATCATGCGGGACCTCCCTTCCATCTCCGCAATGTGGTACCTTTTACTCTTCAATGAAGATTAAGGACATGCTCTGTGGTCAACAGCCAGAACTTAAAATCTGCTGGAATAGGTTCAGGGACCATTTCATTCACAGCTGAGGAAAATGAAATTTCCATTTTATTTGGTGCCTTGTACAGGGAGTGCAGTAACTCTTCCAGGAACGTGTGAGTGAAAAAGAGGTTGCGTTTTGCTAAATAGAAACTCATGGTTATGGCAAGTGACCCAACGTGATCAGAGGCACAAGAGCCACAGAGAACTCATGACGGGTTATACCATGTTGCGGAATGGGGGAGTGGGGAATGGAGGTCAAACCTGCATGCTGCGCTGGTCCAACCGCATCCGGCTCACGTGGCTCAGTTTTACACTCTTCATCATCCTGGTTTTCTTCCCCCTGATTGCTCACTATTATCTCACCACGCTGGACGAGGCTGACGAGGCAGGTAAACGGATTTTTGGCCCCCGGGCAGGTAATGAGCTCTGTGAGGTGAAGCATGTGCTGGACCTCTGCCGCATCCGCGAGTCTGTCAGTGAGGAGCTTCTACAGCTGGAAGCCAAGCGGCAAGAGCTGAACAGTGAGATTGCCAAGCTGAACCTGAAGATCGAAGCCTGTAAGAAGAGTATTGAGAACGCCAAGCAGGACCTCCTGCAGCTCAAGAATGTCATTAGCCAGACTGAGCATTCTTACAAAGAGCTGATGGCCCAAAATCAGCCCAAACTTTCTTTGCCCATCCGGCTGCTCCCAGAGAAGGATGACGCTGGCCTTCCTCCCCCAAAGGTCACTCGGGGCTGCCGGCTGCACAACTGTTTTGATTATTCTCGTTGCCCTCTCACCTCTGGTTTTCCGGTCTATGTTTATGACAGTGACCAGTTTGCCCTGGGCAGCTACCTGGACCCCCTGGTCAAGCAGGCTTTTCAGGCTACAGCACGAGCCAACGTTTATGTTACAGAAAATGCAGACATTGCCTGCCTGTACGTGGTATTAGTGGGAGAGATGCAGGATCCAGTAGTGCTGCGGCCTGCTGACCTCGAGAAGCAGTTGTATTCTCTACCACATTGGCGGACAGATGGGCACAACCATGTCATCATCAATCTGTCACGCAAGTCGGACACACAGAATTTACTGTACAATGTCAGCACAGGCCGTGCCATGGTGGCCCAGTCCACCTTCTATGCTGCGCAGTACAGACCTGGTTTTGACTTGGTGGTGTCACCACTGGTCCATGCCATGTCAGAACCCAACTTCATGGAAATCCCACCACAGGTGCCAGTGAAGCGGAAATATCTCTTCACCTTCCAGGGTGAGAAGATTGAATCCTTGAGATCCAGCCTTCAGGAGGCCCGGTCTTTTGAAGAGGAAATGGAGGGTGACCCCCCTGCTGATTATGACGATCGGATCATTGCCACCCTGAAGGCAGTCCAGGACAGCAAGTTAGATCAGGTCCTGGTGGAGTTTACCTGCAAAAACCAGCCAAAGCCCAGTCTGCCCACTGAGTGGGCCCTGTGTGGGGAGCGGGAAGACCGCCTGGAATTACTGAAGCTGTCCACTTTTGCCCTCATCATCACCCCCGGGGACCCCCACTTGGTTATTTCATCTGGGTGTGCAACACGGCTCTTTGAAGCCCTGGAAGTTGGTGCTGTCCCAGTTGTGCTGGGAGAACAAGTCCAGCTTCCTTACCAGGACATGCTGCAGTGGAATGAGGCAGCCCTGGTGGTGCCCAAACCTCGTGTCACTGAGGTCCACTTCCTGTTACGCAGTCTCTCCGACAGTGATCTGCTGGCCATGAGGCGGCAAGGCCGCTTTCTCTGGGAGACTTACTTCTCCACCGCTGACAGTATTTTTAATACTGTGCTGGCCATGATTAGGACTCGCATACAGATCCCAGCTGCTCCCATCCGGGAAGAGGTAGCAGCTGAGATTCCCCATCGTTCAGGCAAGGCGGCTGGAACTGACCCCAACATGGCTGACAACGGGGACCTGGACCTGGGGCCAGTAGAAACGGAGCCACCCTACGCCTCACCCAAATACCTCCGCAACTTCACTCTGACCGTTACTGACTTCTACCGCAGTTGGAACTCTGCTCCGGGGCCTTTCCATCTTTTCCCCCACACACCCTTTGACCCTGTGTTGCCCTCAGAGGCCAAGTTCTTGGGCTCAGGGACTGGATTTCGGCCTATTGGTGGTGGGGCTGGGGGTTCTGGCAAGGAGTTTCAGGCAGCGCTGGGCGGCAACATGCCCCGAGAGCAGTTCACAGTGGTGATGTTGACCTATGAGCGGGAGGAGGTGCTCATGAACTCCTTGGAGAGGCTGAATGGCCTCCCTTACCTGAACAAGGTGGTGGTGGTGTGGAATTCTCCCAAGCTGCCGTCAGAGGACCTTCTGTGGCCTGACATTGGCGTCCCCATCATGGTAATAGAAAAAGGCTCAGTCTGTCTTGCTGCGTGAACTAGTGAACTAGTACTTCCCTCTTAATGCCTTTCCCTTTAGCTATCTTAACTTTCACAGGTGAGAATGTACATCTGTCTTTTTAAAAACGAGTACAGGTGACTTTCCCTGTGAAATCTCTGCTTGCTATTCCTCAGGTCTTGCCAGTTCATTGCTGCTACTCACTTCCTAAATCGTCTCAGCACTGCCACAGTTGAAATTGACACTGGACCCATGAAGTTATCCCTGCTGATCATAGAGATGAGAAAGCTCATGTTTAGGAAGAACCTAGGATCTAGGCATTGTAATTAGTGTTATGTGACATATGATTATCACTGTTTCTTCATTTTACATCTGTGGGAACTGAGGCTTGGAAAGGTTAATTAATTTGCTCAAGGCCATGATGAGTAATGGAGGAGGTGAGCTTTAGCGTGTCTGATTCCAGAAACTTCAGTTTTAATCATCCCAAACGATTTGAGAAGGAGAACAGTGTCATTTCACAGGATCCTCTGGAAGCCTTCTGGGGAAGTGGGAGTTGAGGGGAGTGGGGTTGGATATTTGGGAGTTGGAGAGCCTTCTTTTCTAGTCTTGTAGGATGTTTCTCTTTTTTTTTTATTGTCAGTGGACCTTTATTTTATTTATTTATATGTGGTGCTGAGGATCGAACCCAGCGTCTCACACATGCTAGGCAAGTGCTCTAGCACTGAGCCTCAGCACCAGCCCTCTTTCTCATTCTTTATCCCTCATGTTTAGATGCTGTTATTTTACAGGAAAGACAAGAGCTAAATATGTAGGATTGGGTGGCATTCTGAGGCTTTTTGTATCTACCTGCTTGAATTAAACTTGGCAAACTGGAAGAGAGATGCAACCCATCTTTTTTAAATGAGAGGCCTTTTAAATGAGAGGCCTTAAAGCAGACCTGTCAACTACTTACCCTGAAACCTAGGTACTTTCTAGAAGAAGGTAGCAAAGAACAACAAAAGGTCTGATGGGCCATGCCTTAACTAGAGTCTTGCTTAAGAAAATCAGTAATTTTTAGGGATGATTTGTGTGAGGCCATTCAAAGACTATAGAATTCTTAAAACTTTCCATCCCAGAGTTTATCTTATGTATTAATAAAAATTGTGTAAGTGGAGATATTTCTTTTATAGACTTTTTCCAAAATAAATTTTGCTCATTTCCTTTCTTAGTTACAACTTCATTACTGTCATTAATTGAAGGAAAAAAAAAAAAAAGGCAACAGCAGCACTTACTCTGAAGGGCAGATCCATCACACGGTGGGACATCAGAGCTGCCTCTGCTTTCTGTTTTTCTTGAGCATTCTGTGAGTTTGGTCAGGATGTGGAGAAGCTGGTGCCACCTAGTAGACAGTGAACTGGAGTCCATCAGAGCACTTGCCAGAACTGCTCCTTTCTTTACCTCTGGTGGGAAATAAGTAGTCCTTTTTGATTGCCGGGCAGCACACTGTAATAATGCATTACCTAGTTGGAAGTGCCTGAAACTTTCCAAATAAAGGGCCATTCTAGAAAGCTCATATTAGGAATGCAGGGTTTTTTTTTTTTTTTTTTTTCTTTTTTCTTTTTAAAAAAAAAAGCGGCAGTAGATTCAAGCTGGAGAATCTCACTTTATTCTCTAAATGTTCTGACTGTGCTTTCCATTTAAGAAAGGCAGGTGTTTTGGGCAGCAGTTGGAATTGCTGACCTCCTGGGTTCAAGCAGGCACTGGGGCTAGAAAGACAGTGGCAGCTGCCTCCCCTTTCAGGGAATGGCACCACTGTGATGCACCTCAGAGAGGCTTTCCACCTCCACGCAGACACCACTATTCATTGTGTTGGGGTTACCAGGGCTTATAAAATTAGCAGCATGGCAGTTCCCAGGCAGTCTCACGGATTCCAGTCCTTAGGGAAAATGAATTGAAGTCAGCATATTGGTTAAGTAAATCAACCCAGGAACCTCTGTGTCATTTCAGAAAATGCTGGGCAATTTGTATTTCTCTTCTGTTCAGCTTCTCAACTAAGCAATAGGCATAAATGCTCGATCATATGTGGACTATGAAATCTGTTGACCCCCAGCTATTTAAGTGGAAAAGGATTATTTTAGGGGCAGCTGGTAGATCTTCTATACTAAAATTCCTCATTCTTTTCTAATAATTATATGACAAAGGGGTCTGGCTTAGAATAAAAGTGGGTTTTATTGCCACCATCCTTGGACACTCCAGTTCCACATGCTCTATAGAAAGAAATTTCAGCTCAAATGGAAGAGTGTCTGGGCAAGAAGCCAGGACTTGCAGAGAGGGGAGAAGTGTGGTGCTCTCACCTGAATGTTGTAGGGCTGCCGCAGAGAGGTGTGGTGGTGCTGTCTCTCTCTGTGCCAGAAGGACCGGGCTTTGTCTGAGAGGTCCAGCTGTCCTTCATGTGTTGTCCCTTGCCTTCGTTAACAGTGCGTCAAGCACCTTGGCTCCTGGAGCATAGCCACAGAGATATCCAAAGGAAGTCAGATGGAAAGTATTACCATGCTAAGGAATTTGATGTGCATTCTTTTGAAAAACTCCCCACTAGGTTGGGACCATGCTTTCATGGCACCTTAAAGACATTCTGCTGTTCCTGGTGATAGGTTGGTGGACTTTCCCTTATGTAATGTATGACTTTCTCTCTTTCAGGATCTTTTCCTTATCTTCAATTTTTAGCAGTTTGATACTGATATGCCTTGGCATTGATTTCCTTTATTTTTATTCTGAAAAATGTTGATATTTTTGTCTTTGAGCCAGATAATTTGGACCCAGACTGAAAGTTCTCTTGAATGGCTACTCTAGAGTTAGTTGAGTTCTTTTATATTTAGCTAGTTGTGCTTACAACCTGCACCAAGCATGCCCAGGGTAGAAATGGGCCAGAGATGGGTTTATACCCAGCACTGGGACTCCCCTCTCTGGTTCTCTCCTTCTTGGAATCTCCTCCTTTCTTTCCAAGGGTGGTGGTTGCCTCAAACTCTTTTTTATCCTTGAGACCAGCATGACTGGATTTTGTCTGGGAGTTCTAGCTATCCTTCACTGTACTGGCTCTGTCCTCTCTCTCGAGGCGACTCCCTGTACCTGCACTTCCCTCCCTGTACCTGCACTTCCCTCCCCTCCATAATGTGCCCTGTACGGCTCACTCTCCAGTGCCTCCAGGAAAGTTCCTTCTTGGTATATTTGTAGAGTTTAGATTGCCGTCCATGGAGGATTATCTGGTAGGAGCTTTCTCAGCTCTGCTAAGCAGAAACCTGCAGGTGATACCTTTTGATACATACTCCCACCAAAAGTTTGGTTCCATGGGGCTGGGGTTGTAGCTCAGTGGTAGAGCACCTGCCTTGTGTGGGTGAGGCAGTGGGTTTGATCCTCAGCACCACATAAAAATAAATAAAGGTATTGTGTCCTTCTATAACTAAAAAAAATTTGAAAAAAAAAGTTTGGTTCTAGTTAATTGCTTTTTTCTGTCCTGTTTGCCTATCTCCCTTTTTTCACTTCAGATTCTGGAAAATAGTGATGAGTATGGTGGCCTTTTTAGAATAGTATGAAATGAGAATCTTAAGATCTGGCCTGTTGGTGTTTGAAGACTTGGACTGTTAGGGCAGTGACATCTTTCAGTTATTAGCAGCATAGACAAGCTTTCTCCAAGCAGTGCTCTCTCCACACTGCATGTCCTCTTGCTTCTGGGACGGTCTTCTGAAGCCAGTCCTGGAGACTCAGTTTTTCATTCTCTCCCCACAAAGGGTATAAACTGATTTACACTGGGTGCTTGGCAAGGGCTCTTGGACATTCGAGAAGCTTGTGTGAAGTGAGAGAGAGCCGGGTATGTTCTGGAGACGTCCACAGGCAGTGGCAACTGTGAGAAGCAAGCCCCCTGCATTTGCAGTGGGAGAAAGTGGCCAGGGCTGGCGTGTGCAGAAAGTGCAGGCTGAGGTGAGCAGTGTAGGTCGTATCCTGTGTGTGTGTGTGTGTATAAGAGCAGAAGCAGGTGAAGGACTTGCAGTAGCCCAGGGGAGGGGTGGGGTGGTCTGGATCAGGGTGGGGACACAGAGAGCGTGAATTCAGAGGTGAGTTTGACTCATGTCCTTGGAAACTTCAAAGCTTCTGGAAGTGGAATGGCTGGAATGTATCATTCTTTTCCCCAAAGAAAACTACAGCAATATGATAGAGATTTGAGTTTGGGGAGGACTGGGGATATACTCCATGGTAGAGCATGCACAAGGCCATGTGTTGCATCCCCTGCACCGTGAGAAGAAAAGATGACCAAATCAAGTTTTAAAGTGTATGGTTTCCAGCTGGAAGAGAGCAAGAGATGAGTTTGGTATTCAGGCCCTTTTCCTTCTCTCTCAGTCCTTGGTATTCAGGTAGAACAGGGAGACGTCTCTATTTTGAGAACCTGAATGGTATGCCAGGAGAGTTATTTTTAATCTTATTATTTTAAAAATATTTTTAAAGTTGTCAATGGATATTTTATTGATTGATTGATTGATTGATTGTGCTGAGGGTTGAATCTGGGGCCTTATACATACCAGGCAAGCGTTCTGCCACTGAGCCACATCTCCTGCCCCAGGAGAGTTATTTTTTTATTACTATTTTATTTGCTTTTGAGATAGGTTCTTTCTAAGTTGCACTGACTGGTCTGGAACTTGCCATCCTCCTTCCTTAGCCTTCTGAATTGCTGGGATTACAGGTGTGCTCCACAACACCTGGCAAGAGTTTCTTTAGTACTACTTTACAAGTAGGGTACTGGGGAAGAGGAGTGAGGCCTGGAGGGAACTGCCTCTGGGGAGCAACCATGGTGCGTTCACTTGTTGGCTCTCAGGCGCCAGAGGCTTTACCACTGGCTAGACTTCATGGAGAGGAGAGGTCATTATAAAGGCTTATGCCTCAGAAACTTGGTAAGTTCTGTTTTTGTGTGTGTCCATTCTGGTTTAAAAGATATCTCTTGTATGAATCAGATAATTGTCCAATATTATGATTTCTAGGAGAATTGAATAGGAGGAACCTCCTGAGCTTCTGCCAAGGCTGGTTGGCCTCACTGGGTGTTGGAGGATCTGGGTGCTTGGGTTTTTTTGTTTGACGGTATTTTACTTAATAACTCAATGACTGTAAGTCTGCCTTTCTCTTTCTGTTTGAGATGAACTGTGTGACTGTAAGAGATTATAAAACAAAGCTACCAGAAATTGGAATAGCCAAACTGATAGAAATTTAAAGGAATTGCTGAAAAGTCATGTTGTAAAAATGATTTACTAATTGTATCAAGTCATTTAATGTAAGTAATGTCTCCCCCTTTCAGTTTATTTGTACTTTGTTAATTCAAAGTAATATCTGAGACTGCAAGAATTTTATTGCTTCAGGTCATTTGACTACTTAATACCTAAATTAGACTCGTGAGGTGCCTCGTAATCCCAGCTACTCCAGCGTCTGGAGGCCGAGGGGCCAGTAGAGGCAGGAGAACAGTTGAGTTTGCAGCTAGTAGTGTTGCCCAGCTTGAGGGAGGCCCTGAATTTAATCCCTAGTACCACAACCAACCAACCAACCAGCCAAAGACACCTAAGTTAGAACTGGCTTCAGAACTTCTAGCCAAAGCTCAGTGCATGTTTTTTCTTTTTTACCAAGCTTAAATTTCTTGGAGAGGCACAACCTTGCTATAAATGAATAATACATCTATATTAATATATAATGTGCAAAAATGAAACTGTGTAAAAACTATATGTAAAACATGGAACAATTAAAATAGGAAGAGGTTGTGCTAATCTCATGGTAAAATAATTGTCAGTAGTGTCAACAATTTTTGAGCATTTCCTCTGTGCTAGGCACTGTGTATGGTCTTTTTGTTGTTGTTGTTCTGGGGTTTTGAACCCAGGGCCAGCACTGAGCTACCTCCACAGACTTTTTTTTTTTGAGACAGGGTCTCATTAAGTTGCCCAGGCTGTCCTTGAATTTGAAATCCTCTTGCCTCAGCCCCGTGTAGCTGGGATTAGGTGTGCGTCACCATTCCTAGCATCTAGGCACTGTGTGTGGTCTTTATGTGGGACTCTCATTTGTTGCTGAACCTCTTTTTTTTTTTTTTTTTTTGGGTACTGGGGGTGTTGTGGTGCTGGGCTGCATCCCCAGCCCTTTTTATTTTTTATTTTGAGACAGGGTTTAGCTCAAGTGCTTAGGGCCTTACTAAATTGCTGAAGCTGGCCTTGAACTTGGATCCTGTTGCCTCAGCCTTTTGAGTGCCACTGTACCTGACTTGAATCTTTAACTCTTACCATTTTACCTGCATTTTTACAGGGATCATTGCCAACTTTTATGAGTTATAAATGGAAAACCAGTTCGCCCTGTTATTTTCTTACTTCTTTCGCTTCCTTCTCTGCTCTTCCTGGACGTGGTCCCCACCACTTGGTGTTTATTGATGAATGAGTCCCTGGGAGAATTCAGGAGCTGTGGCGCTTCTCTTTTGGAGTTGCCTCTCCCCTCCCCTCGACTGCTCACCACAGCTCTGTTTCACACAGGTGCTCAGGTGTTGGTACACATGATGTGTGTCTGTGCCTCTTCTGGGGCCTTATTTTCTGATTCCTGAGCTCCATGATGGGCTACTTTCTTAAGTTAGAGGAAGAGGATGCTGGAAGGCTGAAGTTTGCTGCTGTTGCCTTTCTTGTCCGTAGGGTGTCTGGAAACAGTCCATTCTCAGTGGATTCATTACAGAAATGCATGGTGCAGGCCTTGGTGTTGGAGGCTGGAGGCTGTGGCCCTGGCTAGGCCAGGTGCAGTCATAAAGAGAAGGACGGCATTGGAAGTGTGTTAAAATTGCTGAATTTAGTAGGTGGCAGAGTTCTAGGCCATGACTGCTGTCCTTCCTGTTCCATGGTGATAAGAAGGAAGGTGTGATGACAGAAATGAAGGCTTTTATGAACAGTGGCAAATGGAAGAACGAGGGCACGTGGGAGCACGGTATGTGAAGCAAGAATGATGGGCACTAGCGTGGGCTGTCCCCATTCGACTCGTTGAGGCTGATGGATTTTTTTGTTTAGGTAAAAATACTGAGAGACTTCCTAATTCCTCTCTAATTATCATTTTTAATATTCTTAAATATATTGAATATTTATTGATAGTTTTGATCTTTTCAGGTCTCTATTTCATATTCTGAAAATAGAATGGAGGGCTCAATTATGTGTGGTTTCACTCATAATGTGTAAAACACTTGTTGAACATCTGTATGCCAGGAACTAGCTGCTGCTCATTCTGGTCAATGTCATACTAGTAATTAGGGCATTAATTTGCAAGTCACTCTTCATGTTCACAAGTTACCAAAGGGTAACCATAAAGTCTCTAATAGCACTATGCTGTAATAACACCAAGAAATAGACAGTGTTGAGGTGGGAGCTGTTCTAATTTGAAACTGAATAATGTCAACAAAAGTGAGAATTTTCCTAAATGTCAGGCACTACATCTTGTTGACCAGTTTCTTTTTACATTCTCTCAGCTTTTCTTAAACTCCTGGAGGCTGATGCTGATCTCTGTGTGTGCCTTTAGAAATGCTTGAATCTTTTTGTCCTTCTGATTTTGGTGCCAAAACCAATAATGGTTATTTAGCTGCACTTTTGTCTCAGCATTAAGCATCATAGCTTCGAAGCAAAACTGTTGAAAGAAGTCCCTGCTTCCTCCCTCACCTCACCTGAACTTTAGTTTGTATTTGCAAAGTTTGTAAGGGCAGGCTCTTGTGTTTATAGGGAAGAGGTGTTGTCTTTGGATAAAGAACTGCAGTTATTCCTGAAATACTGTTTGCTTTACTATCTTTTGGAGATCGATTCAATCAGGGTGTCTCAGTGGTGGCACCAATGACATTTTGAACTGATTTGTTCTTCATTTACCAGGGGAAGGCTGTCCTTTGCATTGTAAAATTTAGCAGCATTCTGGCCTCTACCCACCCAAAGGGCTGACCCTCCTTCCCAGTTGTGACAACCAAAAATGTCTGCAGACATTGCCAGATGTCCCCGGGTGGGTTGGGGGGACATTTACTGCTAGAAAACCCCTGCTGTAAATTTTTTCTTTTTTTCTCTGTGCACCTAGGGCCTCCTGCTTGCCAGGCAAGCCCTTTGCCACTAGCCACATCACCACCCCTGCTCTCAATCCTTAAAGCAGACTCACCCTGACCACAATTGTTGGTCAGCCAGCCACAGAAAAGCTGCAGTACTTGATATTGTGTTTCTGTGAATGCTCACAACTTTTTGTTTCTCTTGTTACTGTTCTGATTGTGAAGATGCAGGTCTCTGTACCTGAACATCTTGCTGTCAGCTCTGGTCCAGGGACGGCGCACCAGGGTGAGTGGAGGTGGGAGGTGTACTGTGTTCCTAGAATCAGTGGTGGTGGTTCTTCCTTTGCCTCTTGATACTCAAGTAATGGATTTTAATAAACTTACTAAAAAAACTGGTGGTAAAATCTAGGCCACACCACATTGCTCCTCCATCTCTATGACTCCACCCAGGTCTTATAAAAGTAAGTAGGTTCTCTTGGTTTGGTTCATTTTGTAAACCAGTCAGACCATTTTGGGTGTGTTCTAGGTATCAGATCATGATTATTTTAGGGTTTTTTTGTTTCTCCTTTTCACATTTTGGTTGTCTGTAGGATTGTCAAGTTTGGCTTATAAATAACTTTAGTTTTTGTGGCCAGCATGGTGCAGTGGTGGTGTGGCTATCGGGTGCCCATGTTCCTGACTCCAAAGCTGTGTTTTTCCCTTTGCATTGATACTTTTCAAAATTTAGTGTGCTCAGCAGTCATGTGGCGTCTTCTGAAATGCAGATCCCCTCAGGGCTGCTCAGGGTGTTGGCTCTGCCTTTCTAACAGTCCCAGTGACCTCGCTGTTGCTGGGCTGTGGATCACATGGCGTGCTCTGGCTCTGCTGTTTTCTGATCACTAATTTGGCTGTAGATAATCCTCCTGGCGATTATCCCACAAAGTGGTAATCTACATGTGAATATTCAGGCTTTGAATTTTTCAGTTTTTTACTTTCCGAGGTGTGTCTTCCCTAGGAGACTTAGCTGTGGGCGTTCGCTGCTCCAGCTAAGATGCTTTGTTCAGAGAACTGGCAGAAGCCCAGTTTGGCAAGAATTGAATGCTAGGTGTGTTAGGAATGAAGAGTCAGTGGTGGGTGGGTGCTTTGGGGGGGGTCTGAACAGCTAAGGTAGTCCTTATTTACGTCTTTAACATTTCTGAAATTGGGATATCTTAACAAAACTTGCCAAATGGTGCTCCTGGGGGGAGCCAGCAGCTGCTGAGATGGGAACTTGGAGGCTCCTTCCTGGCTGCTCTCTCCTGCTGGTTTGGGCCTCAACTGCTTGGTTCTGTTGCTGAATCCCACTTAGGCCTTCTGCCATGGACTCGGGGTTTTATGCAAGTCAAACATGCTTCCCGGCAAGATGATGTTGGTGTCTCTTGCTCGGCTCTGGCACCTGCTGTCTGTTTGCAGGTCCTGCTTGGTTGTGATTTCGGCAGGAATCCTGTGGGACTGAGGTAAAGTACATTCCAAGTGATCGGCTGTTTCACATCATGGATGGCATTATGTTAGGAATGCAGTTTCCACGGTGGCTTTGGATTGAAGAAGTTAGTCAAGTCAGCCTCAGCTTAGAGGGAAGGACTGGATTGGAGTGCGGAGTACAGTGAGAAGCCAGCTCCTGCAGCTGCTGGCTGTGTGTCTCAGCTCCTCAGTCTGCTAGAACGAATTAATTCAAGTACGAGGATTCTGCTTCAAGAACATAGAAGTGACTCATTCTGACAATCGGGGTGTGACAGGAGGCATCTTTGGGCAGAGGGGTCTCTGGGGGAGACTGCTTTTTTTTTTTTTTTTTTTTTTTTTTACTTTTAGTTAAACAATACTTTTATTGCTTGAATACATATACAAATATATGCCACCGGGGCAGAGGCTTTGGATGACTCATATTTCCAGTTTGGGGGAAGGACCTTGTTGGTCTTATAATATTGAGCCATCAGTGAATTTGGCTCTCTATCAGAATCAGGCAGAATTTAGCATCCTAATTCTTTCTTTTCCTCTCAAGATGCTTTCAAACAGCAACTGCTTTCTTAATTAAGTGATAGAGATCCTCAGGAAGATCAGGAGCAAGTCCTTTGGACTTAAGGATTCTCAAGATTTTATTGCCAGTCACAAAATGTACTTGTGTAACACCATGTGTGTCCCTCAGTCTCACACCAATTTGTGAGGGAGTCTGACCCTTCTTGGCCAGTTTGTAAATGTGCTCCTTCATGTCATAAGACGTCAACTTCAGCCAGGTTGGGACGCTGCGGCGATGGGGCAGAGCCGACCAGCCAGGTCCTTCCTGGGAGCAGGCATGCAACCCATGATGGGGCAGTCAGGCAGCAAGAAGGGGAGACTGCTTGTGTACAGGGGAAGGAGGGGAGGGGTTTTAACTGAGGCGAGCTTGCTGGTTTGGTCGTGGGAGTACCTTGGAACCACAGGTAAACTTCAACACTTGGGGTACAGTTGACACACCAAGCCAGGTAGAGGCTATCCTCAGCACAAGGGAAGTGTCTGTTGTGATAGCAAGATGACCCTCCTGGCTTTCTTAAAAAAAGACCATTCTCCACACTCTTTGTTTCTTGAGAATAAAATGATGGTTCCTCATCACTGGGACTAATTGACTAACGATTCTGTAAAAATAAACTAACCTAACCCTAACCCTAACCCTAGCTATTCATGTACTGACTGCGGTCATTAACAATTTGAGACTTACATGGCAAGGTGCATAACAAAAGCTACCAACCTCACTGAAGGAAAACTGTGCTTATCTGAGATATGGTTCACATAATTTTTGTTATAATATCATTCTACCCTTTGAGGTACCAACCTTTGTTTTTTTTTTTTTTGCGGTGCTGGGGATTGAACAACCCAGGGCCTTGTGCTTGCAAGGCAGGCACTCTACCAACTGAGCTATATCCCCAGCCCCCAACCTTTGTTTTATGGATTAAATGCTGCCTTGCATATATAGATCACTTTGCTTAGGTACCGGGTGATGACTTCATGGACGGAGGACATGGCTCTTGCTTCACTGAGCAAGTCCAGCTTGAGAAGGAAGCAAGCTTTGGTCCCTGCAGTCAGCATGTAGGTGGGCACTGCAGTAGGAGGTGACTGATCTCAGCAGGATAGGCTGTACCTTTTTTTTTCCTGCTTTATATTCCCCCAAAAGCCTCAAAGTTGGGGGTCACAAATGATGTAGACTTGAAGGATATCTGAGTTTGGTTTTAAAATTTATGGATAGTCTTGGGGCTGAGAACTGGACTCTCAGTTCCACTCTGCCACCTTGTGTTCTCTGGGAAGGATATTTTTAATCTCCCTAGGTCGTATTAGCTGGAAAATCCTCAGCATCTGATTGTTTCACAGGAAAATTGTTTAATAGCAAATAAAGTTTAGATGTGAAATCCCTGTATAGTTTTTGAATTATAAGGCAGTTATTATTTCTGAAAAGCATATGCTTGATTTTAAAAGTGGTAGGTAATAGGCCAAATAATTCAGTTGATTTAGCTAGTCTCCTTGGACCTAAGGACAGTTTGAATCTGCTTCATAATGCAGCATTGATTTCTTGTGTTTTTCTCCTTTGTTCCAGGTGGTCCGTACTGAGAAGAACAGTTTGAACAATCGATTCTTGCCCTGGAATGAGATTGAAACAGAGGCCATCCTGTCCATTGACGATGATGCTCACCTCCGCCACGATGAAATCATGTTTGGGTTTCGGTGAGGACTTTTTCATTCAAGAACACTTGAGTGTGCAAGTGACAGAAAACTAATACAGGCCTGGATTAGGGAGCAAAATGGATTTCTTGGCTGACAGTGATGAGAATCCCTCAGAGGTAGAAAGGGCTCATTCCAGCCAGGCTGTCCAGGGACTCTGGTGTTAGAGGACTCCACTTCTTGTCCTCCCCAGCTCTGCTCTGCTCTCACATAGGCCCTTTCTTGAGGCTAGGGAGATGGAATTCTTTGACTGGCTGGACCAGGGTTACTCACTGCTCCTGGAGTTGCGGGTGTATCATTCTTAACCCTAAACCCTGTAGGCTTAGAGTAGAAGCAAGGGGTATTTTCTCAAATTCAAAGCTTGCGTCATTAGAGGAATGGGGACCAACTCTCAGCAGGTAGAAGGAGCATGTTGCTGTGTGTTGAAGCTGTACAGAATCCTGGGCCTGGGAAGATGGTGTGAGGTGGAGGGGGTTGAACAGAGATGCAGTAGTGCAGTAGGAAGATGAGGGAGGAGGAGAAGGTGGCAGTGGTGGTGGTGGTGGTGGTGGTGGTGGTGGTGGTACTTGACATTTGTGGTGCCCATATTGTGTGCCGGGGACTAGCTGAGCACTTTGGTTTATCTCAGAACTCCTAGAATTTAAGTGGTGGTCATATCTGTCTTACAAAGGAGTAAATTGAGGTTGCAGAGAACAGAGCCACAAAGCCAGGAAATTAGTGGCAGACAGAGCAAGGATTCAAATGCAGGGTTGTCTGACTCCAGAATTCACTCACCCACTGCATTGTGCTGCTCTCTTGAGTCTCAGTACACACTTGCTGTAGAGCGCAAGCATCCCGGTGGGAGGATGTTACAGGTAAGAGGGGTGAGCGGGTTGTAACTGGCATGGGAGTTAGGTCAGTCTGTTACATATCCCTAGGGGGGTAAGTGCAGAGATGGAGGGTGAGCCTTTAGAAACTTCTAAAGCAGTTTGACGTTGCTGTGACATCATGTATGTGATAACTTTTCTTGCAGTTCATGTTTTGATATTGTTTATTGAACGTAATTTTTATATGTTTTACTCATCTAATGTATAATTCAGGGGTTTTTAGTGTAATCACCACAATTTTAGAAAATTTCATCACCACCAAAAGAAACCCTGTGCTGGGCTGGGGTTGTGACTCAGTGGTAGAGCACTTGCCTAGCTTGTATGAGGCATTGGGTTCGATTCTCAGCACCACATATAAATAAATATATAAATATAAATAAAGGCCCATGGACAACTAAAAAAATTTTTAAAAGAAAAGAAACTCTGTGCCCATGAGCAATCACTCTCCATTTTCCTCCAACCCTTCTAAGTTCTAGGCAGCCACTAAACTTTGTGTCTCTATGACTTGCCTATTCTGGGCACTCAGGCAAGTGAAACTACACAGGAAGTGGCCTTTGTGACTGGCTTCTTTCATTTTCCCTGATGATTCTGAGGTTCGTTGGTCTTGCAGCATGTGCCAGTGCTGCCTGCCTTTGATAGGATAGACCACATCCAATGATGGACATTTGGGTCTTTCCTAATAATGCTACTGCACACAGCCATGAGCAAGTGTTCATATGAACATTTCATTTCGCTGGAGTCTATACCTGGGAGTGGAGGGACTGATAACGGGGCAGTTGTGTTAACCATTTGAGGACCTGCCAGACTGCTTTCCAAAGTGCTACTCCATTTTACATTCTCACGTCAGTGTGTGAGGGTTCCACTTTCTCCACATCCCTGTGAATACTTGTTCTTTTCTGTTTATTTATAGCCTTCACTTGGTGTGAAGTGGTAGCTCACTTTAATTTTATTTCTTCCATGACTAATGATGAGCCTCCTTTCATGTGACCAGTTGCCCATTTGAATATCGTCTTTTGAGAAATGTCTGTTCAAGCCGGGCGTGGTGGCGCACGCCTGTAATCCAAGCGACTTGGGAGGCTGAGTCAGGAGGATCGCGAGTTCAAAGTCAGCCTCAGCAACTTAGCGAGGCCCTAAGCAACTCAGTGAGACCCTGTCTCTAAATAAAATACAAAATAGGACTGGGGATGTGGCTCAGTGGCCGAGTGTCCCTGAGTTCAATCCCTGGTTCCAAAGGAAAAAAAAAAAAAGAAATGTCTGTTCAGATCCTGTTCCACTTTTGTTGGCACTATTTGTCCTTTTATTATCGAGTTGTAAAGCTATATATTCTAGAAGCAAGTCCCTTATCAGAGATGAGTTGCAAATAGTTTTGCTCATTTATGGTTTTATCTTTTCACTTTCTTGATGATAGCCCTTGAAGCACAAAGTTTTACCTATTGTCGAAGACCAGGTTAGCTTTGTTTTCTTTGTGCTTTTGGTGTCATATTTTAGAAACCATGTGGTTTATGTATTTATTTTTAAAAGGAGGAGAGATTTGTTTTGGCTCACCGTGTCTGAAGTTTCAGTCCATGGTGACTTGACTGAGCCTGTGGTGAGGCAGAGCATCCTGGAGGGAAGGATGTGGTGGAGCAAATGCTCACCTCCTGGCAGCCAGGAAGGGAAGGGAGAGCCCATGCATTTCCTGTTTTTTTTTTTTATTTTACAAAAGTATTAGTTCACAATACATTGGGAAAAATTAGTTGTGTACTTCAGATAGTTTGAGAGGCTCTGGAGTAGATTTCCATGGGAGTCTTGTGCAAATTAAGTTTGGATTGCAGGTTGAGAGCTCTTTCCCTGCAGTGCAGCCGTGCTTCCATTCTGTGTGCTGGAGGCCTCCTGACCTGCTTGCCCCAGGGTTCCTTGGCTTGGGTCTGAGTGCAGAGTACAGATGGAAGCCCAGCCCACTGCTGCGTGTGTCTTATATCCATTTGTGAAGAACGACTCCACACGTTTCTGACATGTTAGAGCGTCTGTTCTTTCTCTCCCCACACACCTCTCACATTTCGTTTGGTCTCCTACTAGATTATTGAAGCAAGTCTGTTGCTGTTTGTGGTTTAAAAAAATTTCTGCTGAACTGGGTGTGTTCCTTTGTACACACGAAAAAGTAAATGGCTGACTGTCTACCTGTCCCTCTGAAAGAGTAAGCATGTAATGATTCCAGAAATGGCCTCTGCTGTGCAGATGTTGTGGCAGGTGGGGAGGCGAGGGAGTGTGATGCAGGTTAGAGCCTTGGGGGCCTTGGAGCTGTGACCCCAGCCGTGGTGTTAACAGGAGAGTGACAGTCACGTCTCACTCACAGGAATGATTTAGAGAGACTCAGCTTCCATGATTGAGATTTATTAAGAGACTGGTGTGGCCTGTCTTTTGCAGCTTCTAATTTAGGAAAACTTTTGACCTTTTCCATGCCATTTTTCAGCAGATTTCCAAGTGGTGAGAAAATAACAGGAAGCCTTTTAATGATCTCTTAACAGTCATTTGAACTTTGAGGTTTAGCCTCAGGCGGTGGAACTGGTGAATTGTGTTTGACTGTTCCGCCTAACCTCTCCCCCACTCCCCACTCTTTTCTCATTTGTTTGGGCATCCTTTGATCTAAAAGCTTATTCTTATTAACCTCCTCAGTTTCACCTGAATGAGAGTGAAACAGACTGAGGTCTGAAATGAAAGGGAAGGTATAAGAACTCTTCCTCTGGGAAAAGGGGGATCTTGACAGACTCACCCTTCTGCAGCCAGGAAGGAGGCGGATGTGGAGGGAGTGGAGAATAGGTTCACACAGTGGAGCGAGTGATAGGGCTGCATCTGCTGTCCTCAGATGTGAGAACACAGAGGTGTACTCTGATTCCATGGAGGTGAGGCATCTGGAACAGTCAGGTCCCTAGAGACAGGTAGAGTGGTGGGCGCCTGGGGCTGCGGAAGGGGAATGGAGACTCAGTGATGAAGGGGGACTGAGTTTCATTTGGGGAAGATGAGCGTAGGTGGTGAGGATTGTTGCACAGCCACTGAGCTGTTCATCCCTATAAAGTTAAAATGGCAAACTTCATTTGTATATTTTGCCACAATCAAAAAGTATCAGTTGTCTAAAAATACCTACACATGAGGCTGTTGTGATAGAACTTGTGATTTGTCATCTGTTGGACTAGATTAGTTGCCCTCAAACTTATTGGGAGAGGAGCTTGCTAGAAGTGGAATCTTGTGGTTCAGGAATTGAAGCTTCTTGTCAGGGAAGGTGGCGTTTCTCAGGCAGTGTGAATCTCCTGCAGACCTTCTGAATCCTGTTGGGTGTGGTGGAGCTGATGTCTTTCAACTCTCCAATTTCAGCCTGTGAATATGGGAACCAGTTTCATTTATTCTACTTTGCCTATAAATTTGGAAATGCTATAGAAGTTTCTCTTGAAACTCATCGAACATACTGAAACACATTGAATTCTCAGTTTACTTCATGGAGTTAATGGAGCCTCTCATTTGCATGGGTCTGCAGAGCACTTCTTACTAGACATGTTTCTCCCATAGCCTTGCTTAGTTTAGGAATCAGGACTGTGCCCTTGAGTCGGTCAGACCAGTGGTCTCCACACATTGCTTACGTGTGCCTTTTGAGAGAAAGAAAAGAATGTGCACATGGAAACGATGGAGTGTGTGCCGTACTGAACTCATGCATGGTGCTTGTTTAAAGGAAGCCTTTTTTAGAGAAATTAAATTAAATGAAAATAAATAGAAATAGATCTCTTCCTGCTGCTTAGCAGATCGTTGTACGTACCACATTCTGGAAACCCATTCCCACATCAGGACAGGAGAGACACTGGCTGCCATGAGTTAGTGGGATAATAAGCAGTGCTTATTAAGGAGGCTGCATATGATATGGTTTATTTCCTTTTATCCTAAGTGGCTTGGGATTGATTTTATTTAAAAAAAAAAAAAAAAAGTAAAAGCCTAAGGGCCAGAGAGCCTGCAAGGTGAAGGCACTCCTCTGAGTGCTCCCGATGGCCCGAGAGCTGCGTACTCAGGTGTGTGTGCACTTGTGTTTTTGAGGGTGTGGAGAGAAGCACGGGACCGCATTGTGGGCTTTCCTGGCCGGTACCATGCGTGGGACATCCCTCACCAGTCCTGGCTGTACAACTCCAACTACTCCTGTGAGCTGTCCATGGTGCTGACAGGTGCTGCCTTCTTTCACAAGGTAAGACAAGCTGTTACAGGGGCATCCTCTTAGGAGCAGTTTTGAGTCTTTGGTAGTGAAATTCCATCCTCATATTAACTCTCTTCCTGCTTCTTATGTGGCTCTTCTATGCTAGAAGTGAGTTATTCCTGTTTTTAAAGACTCCAGTCAGCATGCTTAGAGAAACTGTGGAGTAAAAGTTAGCTTGAGGGCTGCCTGTACATCTCTCCCTCCAGGTGTTGGCCCTTCCTCTGTGTTAATACAGAACTCTTAGATGCCTTCCAGTTTCTGCATCGCAATCCCAGGCAGGCCCAGCATCAGCAGGCTGAACCTGGTGCTCTTCTGACCCAGAGTGACCACTGCTGTCCCAGGCCCCTCCGTGAACCTTTGTATGGGGCCCTGCCGGTTCTGCCTGATTTCCTCAGCTTGTCACTTTCCCAGGTCTCATATCCTGATTTTCACTGAACACCCAAAGTATAAACCCCTTCGGTCATTGCACCTCTCCCCTATTGCTAGCGCTGTACTGTGCTATGTTTTTGCTCCTGACCCATCTTCTTTCTGTTCCTCTTTTATAAAGTAGTCACTGGCCACATGTAGCCACAAGTGGCTAGTGAACATTTGAGAAGTGACTGGTCAGAGTTGAGGTGTGCTTGGAGAGTGAAGTGCACACTAGGTGTAAATGTAAAATATCTCAATAATTTCTTACATTGATAACACATTGAAGTGCAATTATTTTGGATATACTATGTACAGAAAATATTAATTTTACTTTTTTTTGGTGGTGCTAGTTTCAAACCCAAGGCTTCAAGCATGCCAGGCATGGACTGTGCCAGTGAGCTATGCCTCTAGCCCTCTTTTTACTTTTAAAAAATGTGGCTACCAGGAGACTGAAAATGACATGGGGGCTTGCATGATATTTCTGCGGGGTGTGCTGCCCTGTCCTCAGCCTGCTGAGACTTCCACTGGGCTCTGAGATGAGCAGCTCCGTCCACTGCCCCATGCACGGAATGCCCCACCATCCCTCTACCTGATCCAACCTGGCTCTTCCCTTGAGGATAGCACTTCCTCTCAGCACTGTTCTATAGTGAGCTGACTTCTTTCCTCATATTTGTGTTTTGGAGGAAGGAATAGAGAGCATTTTCTATGATTTCTGTGATGCTTCTGGATGCTGACCTCTCAACTGATATCAAAAGTCTCACTGGAGGCTTGTGATCTGTCTTGTTGCTGCCATTTACTAGTCTTCGGGTCATTTAGTCAGTCATTGTGGTAGGTAGCCTTTTGTCCCTTGACTGAAATACCTGAGAAGAACTTAGAGTAGGAAGTCTGGGGCTCATAGTTTCCAAGGTTCAGTCCATGGTCACCTGGGGCTCCATTGCTGTGGACCTGAAGTGAGGCAGAACATCATGGTGGAAGGAATGTTGCAGAGGAAAGTTGCTGAGAGAGAGAGAGACAGACAGACAGACAGACGGGGCAGGCAGACAAACACAGACAGACAGACCAGGACAAGCTCTAGTTCCTAACAGCATATCCCCAGTGACCTACTTCCTCTAGCCACATCCCACTGCCTGTTAGTTCATTCAGACTCTCAGATATATTAATCCACTGATGAAGTTAAAGTTCTCATAACTCAATCTTTTCACATCCGAACATTCCTGGATCACCTAACATAAGATTTTTCAGGGGCATTAAAGATCCAAACCATGATAGTCATCAGAAACATTGGCACCTGGCTTTTTGTCTCTGTGTTCACTGTATGCCGTCTGTCATGCTGGGTGCCTTTGTTGTCCTCAAGGAAGAACATCCACCACACTGTCTGTCCTTCAAGTGGTGAAGGAGCCCAGGGGTCTGGTCGTGTGTCTGCCCTCTGACCTTGTATCTTCCAAGGCATTCTCATACTCGAAGGTGTCATGGCTTTTCTTTGCACTTACAAACTGAAGCTTTCCATATCTATGTTCCAGCCATGACCCTTTGCTGAGATCTGTACATGTGTATTTAATTTTTTTCAGGATGTTTCCTGTATGTCCTTCAGGTATTTCAAACTGAATTTTCCCCCAAAGTGCTCCCAATCTCTTCTCCAACTCTTCAGGTATTTTCTTCCTTACATATTTCATATCTTAGCACATCACATGAAACAGAACTTTAGAAGTCATTTTACTGCCAGGAGCTGTGGTGCATACCTGTAATCCCAGTGACTCAGGAACCTGAGGCAGGAGGATCCTAAGTTTGAGGCCAGCTTCAGCAATTTAGTGAGACCTTGTCTTAGAATAAAAATAAAAAGGACTGGGAAAAAAAGACTGGGGATGTAGCTCAGTGGTAAAGTGTCCCTGGGTTTAATCCCTAGCATCAAAAAAAAGTTCTCTAACATTTGAACTAGCCTGAGAAGTCATTAAATCTTCAACTTTTTATTTCTTTTTAAAATTTAATGTTTGAAACTGATATACTTGGTCTATTCTTGAAGTTTGCCCTTGTGTTTCCAAACTGTGGCAGGCCTGGGTAGGGCTGAGGATCGCAAGTGTGGTGAGTGGTAGAGTTGGACAGCAAGTGGCCAGGAAACCCCTTCTAATCAGTGCTCATTTCGGGAGCCACTGCCGAGTGTCTGCTCACTCACACCTTGAGAATTCACTGGCCTGTCTTCTCAAATTGATTGCTTTTTAAAAGTTAATGGTCAGATCCCTTTACTTTTTTTTTAATTTAAAAAAATTTTTTTAGATGTTGGTGTACCTTTATTTTATTCATTTATTTATATGTGGTGCTGAGGATTGAACCCAGTGCCTCACACATGCTAGGCAAGCACTCTCCCACTGAGACACAACCCCAGCCCCTCCTTTACTTTTAATAAACAAGTAATTTTCTTAATGATTTTTCTATTTGAAAATCTAGAAAATTTACAAACTCATAGCCATGGAGCTTCACTTGTCACACAGAAATGCTTTTGCTCCCCCAGTGTTACCCCACTTTCAACTTTAAAAAAAAAACAGAATATTTTACAAAAAAAATCTGGACGGTGGTAAAAACAAGTAGGCATATTACCAAGAGCAATAAGCAGATTTAATGCAATCCCATCAAAATATCAATGCATTTTTTCACAGAACTAAAAAAAACAGTCCTAAAATTCATTTGGAAGAATGAAAGACCCAGAATAGCCTAAGCAATTCTAAGCCAAAAAACAACGCTGGGGGCACCACAATACCTGACTACAGAGGTATAGTAACAAATTATACTACAGAGCTATAGTAACAAAAACTGTGTGGTACTGGCACAAAAACAGACACGCAGACTGGAGGTACAGAATAGAAGACATGGAGACGGAACACACAGACACAGTCATGTGATCCTTGACAAAGATGTCAGAAACATACACTGGAGAAAAGACAGCCTTTTTAACAAATGGTGCTGCGACAACTGTTATCCACATGGAGAGGAATGAAACTGGATGCTTGTCTCTCATCCTGCACAAAAATCAACTCAAAATTGTTCAGAGAACTGGGAATTAGACCGGAAACTATGTAACTCCTAGAACACTTCAGCATATAGCAGTGACTTAATAGGACCCCTAAAGCTTAGGAAATAATGCCAAGAGTTATTAAATGGGCTGGCATCAAATTAAAAAGCTTTTGCACAGCAATGGAAACAATTAGGAATGTGAAGAGAAAACCTACAGAATGGGAGAAAATTTTCAGTAACACTCTTCTGTCAGAGGATTACTATCTAGAATACATAAAGAGCTCAAAAAACTTTACATCAAAAAGTCAAATAGCAGCCGGGCGTGGTGGCGCACACCTGTAATCCAAGCGACTCGGGAGGCTGAGGCAGGAGGATCACGAGTTCAAAGCCAGCCTCAGCAACTTAGCGAGGCCCTAAGCAACTCAGTGAGACCTTGTCTCTAAATAAAATACAAAATAGGGCTGGGGATGTGGCTCAGTGGCTGAGTGCCCCTGAGTTCAATCCCCAGTTCAAAAAAAAATTCAAATAGCCCAGTTAATAAATGGGCAAACTAATTAAACAGACACTTCAGAAGAAGACATACAAATAGCCAACAAATACAGAAAAAATGTTCAACATCATTAGTTATTAGGGAAATGCAGATTTCCCCACCCTGAGATTATGCTTCACACCAGTCAGAATGGCAGTCATCAAGATCACAAATAACAAATGCTGGAGAGAATGTGGTGAAAAAGGAAAACTTTCCCACTTTTGGTGGGACTGTAAATTAGTTCAACTACTATGGAAATCGGTATGGAGGTTTCTCAAAAGACTGGGCATGGAACCATCATTTAACCCAGCTCTACCACGTCTTGGTATTTATCCTGAAGATAAATACAATGCATATATATATACATATATATGATATATATACATACCCACGTTTATAGCAGCAACAGTTCACAACAGCCAAAGTATGGAACCAGCCTAGGTGCCCATCAGCGGATGAATGAATAAAGAAAATGTGGTATTTATACACAGTGGAGTTTTATTTAGTCATAAAGAAAAATGAAATTGTGGCATTTTTCAAGAAAGTGCATGAAACTAGAGACCATTTATATTAAGTGAAGTAAGTCAAATTCAGGTCAAGGGAAGTATATGTTCTCTCATATGTGGAAGCGAGAGAGAGAAAAGGAAAATAAAGGCAGATGTCATGGAAATCAAGGGGAGAGCAATAGAAGAAAGGCACCAACAGGTGGGAGGGTGGGGGGATGTGCCAGGGAGTGATACTGTCCAAATCTTATTGCTGTAATATGTGCATGCATGAACATGTAACAACAGATCCCATTGTTATGGACAACTGTATGCACCAATTAAAAAAATATGAGGAAGAAGAAAAAGGGCCCTGTATGTAAACTGTGAACTTCAGGAATTATGATGTGCCAATGTAGATCACTGATCATAACAAATGTACCGCTCTGGGGTGGCTGGTGGAAACGGAGAGGACAGGCATGTGAGGGCAGGGAGTATGTGGAAAATCTCTGTACTTTGTTCACAGTTTTGCTGGGAACCTAAAACTGTTCTAAAAAAAAGTCATATAAAAAGAGGCATCTTAGCCGGGTGTGGTGGTGCACGCCTGTAATCCCAGCAACTCGGGAGGCTGAGGCAGGAGGATTGCGAGTTCAAAGCCAGCCTCAGCAACTTAGTGAGGCCCTAAGCAACTCAGTGAGACCCTGTCTCTAAATAAAATACACAATAGGGCTGGGGATGTGGCTCAGTGGTCAAGTGCCCCTGAGTTCAATCCCCGGTTCCAAAAAAAAGACAAAACAAAAAAACCCAAAAAAATAAAAAGAGGCATCTTGTTATATTCACCTTTAAACATCAAACTGTAAATGTCAAAAAATAATCCTCAGGTTTCCTAGATTCCAATGAAATGACATTGCTTAGAGGTTTCTTAGGAGATAATGAACTTGCTGCCTACCTCCTAAAGTTAACATTCATTCAGCCCTCAAAAGTTACCATTTTTCATAATCATTTTATATTTTATTATACTTCCTAGATATTCTTTATCAGACAAGAAAATTGTGCTAAATGAAATACTTTTTTTTACAATGTTGATAGACGTTTATTTTTATTCATTTATTTATATGCGGTACTGAGAATCGAACCCAGTGCCTCACACGTGCTAGGCAAGTGCTCTACCACTGAGCCACAACTCTACCCTTGTTTTTTTGGTACTGGGGATTTAACCCAGGGGCACTTTATCACTGATCTTCATACCCCGCCCTTTAAAGGTGAGCCAGGTTCTCTCTTTGTTGCTCAGGCTGACCTGTCTCAGTTTCCCAAGTATTTGGGATTACAGGCGCATGCCATGGTGCCTGGCTTCTTGGGGCATTTTAAAGACTGGCTGTTCCTCTGGGTGGGATGGGAAGCCATTGGAGGGAGCAGGGAGACTGTGGATAAGCCAGGCAGGAGGTGATGATGGCTGGGAGCAGAGAGCAGTCAGTGGCCATGGTGAGGAGCAATCAGATTCAAGAAGCCATTAGTGAGGCCAGAGAGACTGAATGTCTCCTGGTTCTGTGATTTATTGAGGTCTGAGAAGATAACCAGTCTTTTCCCCCTCACTTACTTCTTATCACCACTGTCAGAGGTAGAATATTATTAAGTTGAACCAGTGTTTGACTTGGTTTTACAAAACTATATATTGATTTCAGCATTGCTGAGATACCAACGAAATCACATGGAGTTCTGTTTCTTAAAGTGGGGACCAATGGCAGTTTGAATGGGGTAATTCTTCACTGCAGATCTGCATTGCAAGATGGCAGCCCTGGCCCCCGCTCCCCCAGCGTCAGTAGTGCTTCCCAGTCATTGCCACGTCCCAGACACTACCACACACTCTCAAACAGCCCCTAGGTCCATGTGTACTTTTGCTGAAAGCCAAAGAACTGTGTCCACTAACAGACGATGCAATTCCTTTTCTTCTCCTGACAGTATTATGCCTACCTGTATTCTTATGTGATGCCCCAGGCCATCCGAGATATGGTGGACGAATACATCAATTGTGAGGACATTGCCATGAACTTCCTTGTTTCCCACATCACTCGGAAGCCCCCCATCAAGGTGAGGTCTGCTACTTAAGGGACTCTACCTGCACACAAACTTAATTCACGTGTTTTGCCACTCTGCAGTCCACGATGGCGTTGTGCCTGAGTCCTCTTGTGAAGTGGGTGATGACCGCTTGGCTGCAGGATTAGAGTCGGTACTACAGGGCTCTTCACTCCTGAGGTGGATGGACGCTCTGAGGGTTTGGAACTTGGTGGGAAGGAAGGATGTTTCAGCTTTAGTTTTACTCATCTGTAACTGGAATTTAGTATTTCCTTCAGTTATAAAGTAGGTAACAATTCCTAAGGATATACGTGCCTGTGTGTGTGTGTGTGTGTGTGTGCGCGTGTGCTGTAACTGATTTGTGACTAGAAGAAATCAGATATTTTAACATCATGTTAGATTTGCTGCAGTTTCTTCAATTAGGCTTTCAGTTCATCACTGCTTTGAATTTGTGGTAGTTATGAACCTTTCCCTACATTTGGTTATTTAAGGCATTAACAAAAAAGAGCATGTATATTACTGATGTCAATATGATTTGTTTCTTTTGTAATTCCATGTAGTTTATTTTTTGCATGTAAAAACATTCAGAGGAGGCCACAGACTTCACCAGATTGCCAAATGGGAGTGTGGGGAGACGTGGGTGGGTGTATCCATCCAACAAGAAATGTCAGGATTCTTGAGTTAACATGGAAAACCCTAAGAGGTGCCTGGCCTATAAGTAGGCATAGTATAAGGTATTTGCTCAAAAGCAGTATCTCAGAATTCTGGAAGTGTGCATTCTGATTTTTGTTCTGGAGTTGCTGACCAGGTTTGGCTAGCTCAGCCAGCTTCACATTCAGCATGCAGAAAACTTGGTTCCATCCCCTTCTCCCTCTCACTGCAGGCTTAGGCAGCAAAGCACTCCAGTAAGGGTTAGGGTGCAAGGTCTCCTTCGAGGGTGTCCTGCTGTGAGTAAGTAATACTATGTGCTTGTTTCATTCTTACATTTTGCAAATAATTCCTAGATTAAGTATCCATCAGCATGCTCTAATACTTAAATCATATATTTAGGGGTAAACAGCACAGTGACTAGAGGATCCTCATTCAATGCAACAGAGTTCAACATGGAGAGAAATGCATTTGGGGACCTCATGCATTCAGTTAATATCTAAGGAAATCTTTTGCCATGTTTGACCATGGTTATTACTTGACTCCTGATCTCCATGTAGTTTCTTCTGTTGCTGAGGCTTGTGGGGAAGCCTCACAAAAGAACACTGAGTAAACTAGTGCATCACATAGTTGATTTAAAAAAATCTCTGAATAATGGTCACCAGCTATACATGTAAAAACAATAATTTTCCAGCTACAGCGGCAGATCCAGTATTAACAAGGAAAAGCCTACTTCTTTGTGGTCGTTAAGGTAGAGAGGCAAAGATCTCACCTCGTCACATGTCCAGTGTGGGTGAGGGATGGGCCGGCTGTAGATTAATTGCTAAGAAATTTATTTAATAGAAAAACCACAGGAGACAATTATCTTTTGAATCGGGGTGTGACAGATTGAGCCATGCTCAAGGATCTGGCTCTAACAAAGATGGAAGAGCCCACCTCTCCTTTATTTATAGGCGTCCAGGTAGAAGGGGGACCCGGAGGAGCTGCTTCTGTGAGAAACAGGATGGGGTGGAGTTAAGCCATTTTGCTTTAGCCGGCGGGTCATGTGGCACATACAGGACATGCAGATTCCAGCGGCACGGAAACCGTCGAGCTCAGCCATCGAAACAATCTCTCATGACTCAGTTGCTGAGAGCCGGATTTCCCTGTCTGATGGCTTGACCAATCCTAGTTTTATTTGCTAGTCATGGATGGTACCCTGCAATCTCATAAAGAAATTAGCGACTGGGGAAATTTCCTATTCTTGTTCCTTCCTTTTGTGACTACACTTCAGTCAAGATGCAAGCTTCTACTCATGCCTCGTAGACACCAGAAGACATCATCCTTGAAATTTAGAAGTGTCTGATTGATTAGGTATGAAACAGTAGCAGCATTCAGCTGAGCACTTAGGAACACGTATGTTAGCCAAGTCATCTTTTTGGTGTAGAGTGAGAGAGAAATAATTAGGCATGGTATACATAACACTGTGTGTGTGTGTGCGTGCGTGTGTGTGTGCGCGGTATACATAACACTGTGTGTGTGTGTGTGCGTGTGTGTGCGCGCGCGTGCGCATGTTAGTGGTGCCTGAACACAGGGCCTTACACATCATAGGTAAGCATAAAGCTTACCTTCTCAACCTTTTAATTTTATGTCAAGACAGGGTCTTACTAAGTTGCCCAGGCTGGCCTGAGCTTGTGATCCTCTTTCCTCAGCCTCCTGAGTAGCTGGGAGTATAGGTGTGTGCCACTGCACCTGGCTGTACACAACTCTTACCAAGTGAAAACTTTAAAAATATATAATCTCAGTGAATTTTCTCAATCCTACTGAAATGTAAGAACAAGTCAAGATTTGATATGACTTTTTAACATCAAATACTCAATAAATTAAGCATGTTTTCAAATTGAGTTAATCCCTTCAAATTCTGGTCTATTTATTTCATAGTATAGAATCAGCAAGTCAGAAATGTTTTATTCATGTACCTATTTTTTAAATAGTATTTGGTACTGTTTTATCTGCAGATTTAGTGTGTTTCCCTTTCCCTTTTCATCAAATTTTCACTGTCATAATGTTCTTTTCCTTGTTTGAAATAGGATGATTCAGCTGCTTCCGTGTTTGAATTAGGTTTGACTGATTTAGCAGTGTTCTTTCAATAATGTTCAGTGTCTTAACAATATTGACTTAAAGAAAAAGGAGTTAATATATTACTTGGAATAATCTATTATTTTTGCAAGGAGGGGAAAGATCTAGTATGGAGTTAGGCGTCCTTTACAATAAAGGGTTAAAATCTCTCTTAGAAACCACTGAGAAGAAGGGGGGGGTTGAGTGTGAAGGACTAGAGAGGGGAGGCAGGGGAAGAGTCAGCCTGTTCTTTGTTCTCTGTGGTCCCAAGTTGTTAGCATCTACTAAGGATTTTCGTTACTGTTAGTACAGCAAGACTATTTTTTTTAAAATTCATTTAATTTTGATCCATTGAACACAGATGGAGTACAGCTATTGTTTCTCTGGTTGTACACAAAGTAGGGTCACCATCTGCATTCATACATGTACACAGGGCAATGATGTCTGTCTCATTCTGTTATTGTTCTTACCCCCCCCACTCTAACCCCACCCCTCCCTTCCCTCTATGCTATCTATCCTTCCTCCATTCTTGCCTCCCTTCCACCCTGCATTATGCATCACCATTCACTTATCAGAGAGACCATTCGACCTTTGGATTTTAGGGATTGGCTAATCTTACTTAGCATGACAGTCTCCAACATCATCCATTTATCTACAGATGCCATAATTTTATTCTTCTTTATAGCTGAGTAATATTCCATTGTGTATATATACCACAGTTTCTTTATCCATTCGTCAATTGAAGGGCATCTAGGTTGGTTCCACAATCTAGCTATTGTGAATTGAGCAGCTGTGAACATTGATGTGGCTGCATCACTGAGGCAATCTGATTTTAAGTCTTTTAGGTATAGGCCAAGGCGTGGGATAGCTGGGTCAAATGGTGGATCCATTCCAAGTTTTCTAAGGAATCTCCACACTGCTTTCCAGAGTGGCTGCACCAACTTGCACTCCCACCAGCAATGTATGAGTGTACCCTTTTCCCCACATCCTCGCCAACACCTGTTGTTGCCTATATTCTTAATAAAAGACATTCTAATTGGGGTAAGATGAAATCTTAAGGTGGTTTTGATTTGCATTTCTCTTATAACGAGGGATGTTGAACATTTTTTCATAAATCTGTTGATTGCTTGTAGATCTTCCTCTGTAAAGTGTCTGTTCATTTCCTTGGCCCATTTATTGATTGGGTTATTAGTATTCTTGGTGTAAAGATTTTTGAGTACTTTGTTCGATTCTGGAGATTAGTGCTCTATCTGAAGTGTGTGTGGCCAAGATTTTCTCCCACTCTGAATGCTCTCTTTTCGCATTGCTGATTGTTTCCTTTGCTGAGAAAAAGCTTTTTAGTTTGACTCTGTCCCAGTCATTGATTCCCAGCAAGAACATTTCTTAGACTGAGTTCCCTGGAATGTTCCCACGTAAAATACAGTCCACAGAACTGAATATGTAAACATTCAAACTTCAGTTTATATTAATTTCCTTTTTTGTATGTTATGGAATGCAGTTTTATGTATACATATATATGTGTGTATATACAACATATATATACATATGTATGCATCCATACTGGGGATGCAGTATCAATGTTTTTACTGATGAGCTACATGATTTAAGATAAGTAGAAACCACTGCATCAGTAACACTGGTTATAAAACCTCATGTAGAATGGAGTGAGTTGTAGGTGAAAGGCCTTCCTCCAAGGTTGGATCCTGGGGTCTGGGATGAGGAGGAAGGAGTTCAGGTTCAGTCAGAGCAGAGTGGAATGGCCACAGATGCTGTTGGATGACATTCTTATCTACCTTCCTGACACCATCTCCTGTCTCAGTGAAGGCCAGTGGGAGGGCAGTGACCAGCTGTGCCCGTGGACCTGCAGGGCTCAGCTGCTAGGAGTGGGAGGATAGTTTGTTTTTCTTCATACTTTCATGATCTAAATTTATACCCTTAAACATTATAGCTTACTTTAAAAACAAGTTTAATTTTATTTTTTTGCAGCACTGTGGAGTGAACTCAGTGGTGCTCTGCCCCTGAGCTGCATCCCCAGCCCTTTATAAGAAATTTTTTTTGTTTTGAGAAAGGGTCGAATTATTACAGGTGGGTGCCACTGTGCCCAGCTAAAATGCATTTTTCATTTAAAATATTTTATTTAAAAGAGATTAAAATAGATTTATTTATTGTGAAGATAGTATAGAATTCCTCTGTCTCTCCCTACAGGAGTGCAGTGTATTGGTCACCGTTAATGAGCCAACGTGGACACCCTGCATCATCAAAGCCCTGAGTGTTCACTCATGGCTCTTTCTCGGCTTCAGGAGCCTGGGTACCTGGGTGAACTTACATGACATCATATAGTATTTCTTCATGTTCCTTAATCTATCTTTCATAATTTTCTGTATTCTCAATATTTTTCCATTCTAGGTAATAATTTTGGATGTACCTTTTAATTACTAATTTTCTCTTCACACCCAACCATTGAATGTCTAATTTAACATACTTTTTATTTCTATTGTTCGGTTCTTTTTATGCCCATGAACATTTTTTGATAGTCCTTGGTTTCTTCAAACTTTTTAAGTATCTTTCAAATTTTTATTGTGCATAGTATATGCGTTTATTATTAATAGTCATTGATCCTTCTGTTCAGTGTTTTGGGCACTGATTCTCTTATTTGTGCAGATTCTCTCTGTGACTCAATTTTATTGACTTTTGATTGAGATCATACTCTTCTGAATTTTATTCAGGGTAGTTCTTTGAGGCCTGAATTTGTGCCATGAAATTTTAATTTTATTTATTTGTTCTTTTTAGTCATACATGAGAGTAGAATGTATTTTGGCATATTATACACACATGGAGTATAATTTCTTCTAGTTAGGATCCTGTTCTTGTGGTTGTACATGATGTGGAGTTACCCTGGTGGAGTATGCAAATACAGGGCTAGGAAAGCTGTGTCTGATTCATTCTACTATCTTATTCCTTTCCTCACTCCCTTTCCTTCATTCCCCTTTGTCTAGTCTAATGGACTTCTATTCTTCCCCTCCCCACCCTCCCGTGTTGTGGGTTAGCATCCATATATCAGAGAGAATATCTGGCCTTTGGTTTTTTGGGATTGTGTGCCATGAAAACTTGCATTTGTTTCTTCCTGCCTACTTGAAACCTGTGTAAGCTGCATTAGCTTACTGGGCTTTGCAGACACATGAGGAGCAGAACTTCTAGCCTCAGCCCTGTGTGTGACATTCTCAGAGGTGACTTTCCCTTCTCTAAGCTTGCAGAAAGCATTCCTTCACCGTCTTCCGCTCCACTGATCTTCCCTACGTATTTATGATATCTGACCTCCCCATCCTTCTTTCCTTAATTTTTTTCTAGCTTGCACATATAACAGAAAACATTTGACCTTTGATTTTCTGAGCCTGGCTTATTTCACGACCATGATGTTTTCCAGTTCCATAAATGCATATATAGTATTTTATAATCATTGAACTACTTCTGATTTTTGGGTACCTTTCCAGTATTTTGCTATTAAAAACATTGATGAAATCAACAACTTTGTACTAACATCTTGCTATGCAACCAAGATAAATCCTGAAAGTAGAATTACCCAGACACGTGACGCTACGTTTTACATTCTTTGCTATCCATTAAGTTCAGGTCATTTGGAAAGTCCACCTTACTAATGTTTTAAATATGCATGTGGTGGGAAAGCGTCCTGGGGGGTGTTCCAGCTGCCAACTTGCCCTGTGTGAGTGGAGCCACTGGTTCTGTGCCTCACTGGGAGCGGCACTGGGCTGGCAGAGCTGCGAGCGGCTGTCAGCGTGGCATTGTGGTTCTTACTCCGCATTCTTCCCTCCCTGTTCTCAGGTGACATCACGATGGACTTTCCGATGCCCGGGGTGCCCGCAGGCCCTGTCACACGACGATTCCCACTTCCACGAGCGCCACAGATGCATCAACTTCTTCGTCAAGGTGTACGGCTACATGCCGCTCCTGTACACCCAGTTCAGGGTGGACTCTGTGCTCTTCAAGACTCGCCTGCCCCATGACAAGACCAAGTGCTTCAAGTTCATCTAGGGGCGTTGCAGGTTTTGGGGAGAGGAAGGGAGAGTGAGGGAGATGGCTCCCAAGGTTCCCAGGGCATGAAGGACCTTGGGGACATGCACTGGGTGGGTGGCCCAGACCCTCTGCTGGGAGAGGCAGCAGGAAGAGTGGAAAGGAAATAGCTGCCTTTTTCTTAAAGTCGGCCACACTGGGCCTGGAACCCTGGTCATCAGACCCGGGGCTTCCACACAGGGCACTGACTGATAGCGCACACTGAGGACCATGGGGACTCTGGAGAGTCACTCACTAGTTCATAAGCCCAGGACAGCTGGTTTGTGGTTTTTAAATTCAATAACAACTATTATTATTATTTAAAAAGTTTCAGATCTGCCATTCAAGGCTTATTTATATGTGTGCACATATACACATGTATGTGTATGTACATATGTATGCACACACACATACATATACATATATATATATATATTTGGTGGGAGGAGTTTGAAATTTTTGCCTCCCTTTGTGGGAGGGACCTACCAGACTCCTTGTGTTCTGTATTTTGGAGGAAATGGATCCTGGCCGTGTGTTATCTGGCGTATCCTTTACCTCTCCCATGCCCCCAGGGACATCTGAGTGCAGAAAAGAAAGGGATGGACTTGGCCCTCTTACCCGGCTTGGCCAAGACTAGATCTGTGGTCTGTTCTTGTCCCTTTCTTTTGCCAGCTAGTGATCTGTAACTCAGCTCCTCCCCCCCCTTCCTCCTCCCAGGAGCTTGGGGACAGTCTGCACCATGGAGAGCAGCTAAGTGGTGAGCACCTTCCGCTGGGTCTAGTGGTTGAGGATTTGTCATTAGGCCAGAGCTTGTCCCAGGACTTATCCCTGCTCTCCCATTCTCTCCCTTGTTTGAGAGAGAGGAATAAAGCAGCAGAGAATGAGGCAGGGGTAGGTCCCGCACTGCCACGTGGCTGTGGTTAGCCAGCCCTCCTGGGAACAGCCTCGAGAGTCAGGCTTCCTTCAGAGATTGTCTTGGATGAGAAGCAGGAAAGTGTGCAGGCTACACCTGAGGATGTGGTTGGTGTTTTGTGGGCTGCTAGCTCTGGCAAAGAATAAGCACCATGACCTTTGAGGATCCTACCCGGCTGGCCGGGAAGACTTGCAGCAAGGCACTTGGCCTTGGGATAAATACCTTGGTGAAATTCACCTTCCCCCACCTCTGTCTGGACCTCCACCTGTTACCTGTGGTTTTTGGACCCCTAATGCTAGGTTGGCTGTAGGACCCCTGAGGTTTGGTATGTGCTAGTATAGTGGGAGACTGTGATGTGCTAGGTCAGTTCAAGTCCAGCCTTGGAATGTAACAGGCATTCACACCTCCTTGTATTTCCACTACCAGTTTAATTTATGTTCCCTGGGCTGAAAGTGAAATAAGCTAATTTTGGTCACAGTGGCAGTGGGGGAACTCAGGAGCGTGTTGGTGTCATTTGTTGGGGATTTAGCCCATGACTGCTATTTTTTTTTCTGAGCCCCACTTTCTGGAAGTGGAGTTGAGCATAGGTTTCCAGCAGTCAAACAAAAGCTCAGGTCTGTCCTGGTCATCACATGCCTTAAGCCAGTTCCGTCTTCCCTAGACCTTGACATCCTGTGCTTCTATTTCTTGGGGTACATTCTCCTTTGGCCTGTGTATACTAAGGGGGTCCTCTTCAACTGTTTTAAAGGCAGGCGCTTCCCTGTAGATCCACTCAACTCCAGGCTGGCTTGGCCCAGCGAGCTGTCCTCGTTGCCCAACAGGCCCAGGGGCTCCCAGGCCTGCGTCTCCACAGTTCCCACTGTCATCTTGTGACTCTCACCAAGGCAGCTACCTGGGAAATTTGGTTATGCTTCTCAGCAACCAGCAAAGGGGTCCAGACCCCCTGTACCCTACTTTCTAACTGCCCTTTCCTTGACTTCTGGACTTTATTCATTTCAGCAGTAACCTTCTTCCCTCAGGGGAGCCAAAGAGTGTGGTGTTTTGAGCTATATATGTGGCTGCTATTTTGTTTCTTTTAATGTGAGGAACTTGTAAATGGATGCAGTGGGGACCTGGGGAGAAGCTGTATGGCAGGATCCTACCCCTTCAGTCAGATTTGCGGGTCCCTTGGTGTTCATTCATGGATACCATCAAGATGTTCTGCAGGGAGGCTGGATGTCAGAGGGTCAAACAAGGATAACACTGTTGGGACCTGACGGGACACTAACTTGAAGGACCCCTGGTGGACACTTGACCTGTTTCCACACTCTCCTCAGTAGTGAGGGGCAAAGCAGTTGGACGTGCATGTTGCTTAGGAAGGTGCTCCTGGAACACCTGCTGTCTGCAGGATGGGACTGGGAGAGTCCCTGGGCCCTGCCTTTGATGCTGCTTACTGTGGGACGCCGGATAGTGGGGACTGCCACAGGGAAGCAGCCCTCCTCGGCTGTGCACTGGAGGACTTGTTCCATGGCCTCAGCTCTCAACAGGACAACTTTGCTTCCAGCTAGCCAGCTTGCTCGTCACCTTGAGGGCAAGGACCACACCCTTGGTGACAGGCTCCCAGGTGCTCACAGGCCTTGCTGTGCTTTTGCCCCCAGCAGTGCTTCTATCTGGTGGGGGCTGTGCCTCATGCAGGACTCACTGACCCTGACCAGGTTCTGTCCAGGAAGATGAGCTGGGAGACTGGGAGCCATCTGTCCAGGAGCTGCCTGGGTACGTGCAGGGAGCACCTCGTTCCAGATGCTGCTTTGAAGGGGGCTCTTTGGTATCATGCCATGTGCATCCACCCCACCCCTTTTCCAACCATGAGCACAATGGTCTTACATGTTTTGTAAAAAAAATAAAATATGATAAAAAAATAAATGGAGACTTTAACTCAATCTTCTTGGAAGTCTTTTGTGATTTTCCTCAGCAGGGACATAAGAGTAAAGCAAGGTGCTGGCGTGACTCCAGGTGGTCACAAATGCATGGCCTGCTGGGAGCAGTCCCAAGTCAGACTGAGGGCTGCGTGAGGGAGCTGCCTGAGCCTGGCTGAAGGAACGCTGAATGCGTGGGTCCAGACGGCCTTTCTAGCATCCATTTCCGGGATGAGCCATTTTGACCAGACAGGCATTTAGATGTCACTTGATTTCAGGGGGTGTGGTGCACACATGCAGACTCCATTTTCCCATGGGAATTTTAAAGAGTGTGTTTGTGCTGGGAGAGCCAAGTGCCTGCAACCCAGCAGAGGGGAGAGGGCTTGCACTGTGGATCATCTGACTGACAGGAGTCACCTTTCAGACACTTCTAGTTGCTGCCGATCACAGCCTAGTCCTTTGGTGTCCACAACCCTAGAACTTCCACGTGACTGTGAGATCAGAGAGCATACCCTCAGTCATGGGCTGTGGAGGAGAATGGAGGGAAAAACTGGGAGATGGGAGCTTGGGTTCCAACAGCTAGAATGGTCAAAATGAAAGCTCCTTCCTGAAGTAGGACTGATGGCTGATCAGGCCTGTTTGTAGCAGCTGTGGGGTCACAGCTTAGAGAATGGCCCTGGAGTTGGCTGCCAACCAAGGATCTCCTGCCTAGGTCCAAAGGACCTGAAGGTATATGACACCCCAGGCAGTGTCTCACTGCACATGAAATGAACATGCCCACTTCTGGCTCCAGCCTACCCAGGTAAGCCAAGGTGGTCTCTGCCAGCTGCTGAGGTGCCTGTCACTGCCTCAAAGGCTCCAGTGTTTACAAAAATGCTAATAAGAAAATAATGCTGGGGTTGGGGTGTGGGCTCAGGAGCAGCTTCATGGCGCTCAAGTCCTGTGTTGCCTGTGACTTTGGTGGAGTGCAATTAATCTATTTCAGGGCTTAACCTATAAAATGGCAAAAGTTCTGTCTCTGGTACAGCATGACGAAATAAACAGCCCACCACGTGGCACACATGAAAACGAACTCTTCTTAGGGCAGAATCCTGCAAACTTCTTGGTGGCTCTTCTGCATTGTTCCCAGGGCCAGGGCCTTGTTCATGACTTGGCCACAGCACAGCCCTCAGGAGGCCTCCTCAGAAGTGGCTGTTGTCTGGGTGTCTCCTTTCAGAGCAGCAGGCTGGCTGTCTATGGCCACCTACTGAACACTGGTGGGTTCCTGCTCACTACCCTGGCGTCAGAGGGGAAGCTTCCTGGGAATACAATACCTGGTAGGTTGTTTCCCGAGGAATGAATTCTTTAAGGAACTCAGGAGGGTGTCACCTGGCAGCCAGTTGAGCAGGGACAGTACTGCCAGGGCCAGGCACCAGGTAAAGGAAGCCTCCACCCACTAAGCCTCAGACCCACTTTTATCATTCAAATCTCTTGCTTTTTCCTGATGTCAGGGAGCAAGCATGCTAGGCGAATGCTCTAGTGCTGAGCTCGCCCTCAAATCTTGATGAAGGGAGTAAGAAGAGAGCGTGCCTAGACTCGAAGGCCTGGAGAACACGAAAGTAGGGCTGGAAGCCCTGCCAGACCCAGGTTTGGTTTGCTATTTAATTTAACCTATTTTCTGATCTGTTTTAATTAGGCAAATTGTTTTATCTTTATGTTTATGAAACTACAAATCCTGGTCAATAATATTAAAGGGCTGACAGCACCTTTATTTAAATTTTATTTAAACTATTGGTTCCAGGGCTGGAGCTGGAGCTCAGTGAAAAAGCACTTGCCTACCATGTGTGAGGCACTGGGTTTAATCCTCAGCGCCACATAAAAATAAATAAATAAAATAAAGGTATTGCGTCCATCTACAATTAAAAATTTAAAAAAGAACTATGAATTCCAATATCTTATTATAAAAACGTAAGCAAAATTTTAAGAATGTTTATAAACTCTGTCCCTACCTGCCACCTGGCTCCACTTGCCTTGTAGCAATCCAGCTCTCCATCCCCAGCAGTTTGGCTCCTGGGTCCACTTGCCTTGTAGCAATCCAGCTCTCCATCCCGTGTCTCTGCTTATCCTTCCATCTGTCCTATTTTTGGTGCATTGCTTAATAAGCTAGTGACATCAACACATTTGTTTGTAAATAACATAAATACACAGTATCAATTGGAGGTTAACATTAACGTTAAGGTTAACGTCATTATTTGTTTTTGTACTGGGGACTGAACCCAGGGGTGCCTAATCACTGAGCCACATTCCCATTGTTTTTTTTGGCGGCAAGCACTCTACAAACTGAGCTATATCCCCAGCCCTCCCAGCCCATTTTTTATATTTTATTTAGAGACAGGATCTTGCTGAGTTGCTTAGGGCCTTGCTAAGTTGCTGAAGCTGACCTTGAACTTGCAATCCTCCTGCCTCAGCCTTCTGAGCCATTGTGTTTGCTTTTGATGAAAAAATTTCACACTAAAATGCGCAAATCGTAAGTATGCATTCTCTTGAGTTTTGAAAAATGTAACCTGAACCCCTCTGAAGATACAGAATGTTGCTATCAACCCAGAAAGGTACCTCATGCTCATTCCCAGCTACTCCCTACCCCCACCACCCCAAAACCAATAATGTTCTTATTTGTTTCCATCTTGGATAGTTTTCTCTGTCCTGGAATTCATATAAATGGTGTTATACAATTTTTACTTTTGTGGAAGGCTTCTAGAAACTTAGCACAGTGTTTTCATCCATCCATGTTGTGTGTGTTAGTTCATTTGGTACTTGTTATTGCAGGGCAGTATTCCCTTGTATGGATATAATAAAATTTGTCCATTTTATTGAGACACTTGAGCTCTTTCCATTTTTGGTCTTTAAGAATAAAGCTGCTATGAGCACTCATATACAGGCCTTTCCTTTCTCTTGGATAAATACCTATCAGTGGAAAGTTGGGCAGTATGGTAGATTTACGCACATTTGGTTTCTCAAGAAACTGCTAAACCTTTTTCCAAAGTGAGTGTTCGATTTTGTACTTCCAGCAGTAAAGTGTTCTGGCCCTGTGTCCTCACTGCTCTGCGGTGGAATCTCAGCTCCCTTGACTTTAGCATTTCTGGGAAGTGAACAACAGTATCTTAAAGTTTCAATTTGCATTTACTTGATGAGGAATGATGGTAAGCACTTTATCATAGGCTTTTATCACTTATTTTTATTGCTCTTGTGAAGTATCCGCATAAATTTTTTTTGCCCATTCGAAAAAAATTGGTTTTTTTTGGATTGCTTTTTTCCCCTTTACATTTTCAGTAGATTTTTTTTTTTTTTTGTAGGTTTACAGAAAAACTGAGTGGAAAGTAGATTCCTTTCTCCTCCCACCACCTCCCCCTCTCCCTCTGAGTAACACTGCACTAGTGACACATCTGTAACAGCTTGCATCCGTCCACTGCTGGTGCTGGATGTGCTAGTTTTTGACAAATGTATTAGGGGTTTCTGTGGCTACCATTCCATATGGAACGGTTCACTGCCTGAAAAGCCCTGGTTTCGATGAGCCACCCACTGACTCCTCCCTCTGCTCCAGTCCCCAGTGACCAGTGGTCTTACCTGCCAGTTTTGCCTTTCCCAGAATGTTGCTGTTGGAATCCTACTGCATGCAGCCTTTCTACATTGGCTTCTTCCACCTAATATGATACATCCTCGTTTCCTTAATATCTTTGCATGGTTTGATCCTTATTTCTTTTTTGAAATCACAGAATAGCATTCCATCCCATGGACATACTGTCCTTTTGAGTTCTGGGTGTTTTTCACCTGGACAATAAGTCCATTGCCAGACACACGTTCTGTAACCAAGTATTTTTCCCAGTTTGTGCCTTGTCTCTCCATTTCCTTTATGAAATCTTCTGATGAGCAGGGATTTTTGTGATTTTTGATGAGATAATTTATAACTTTGTTACTGCTTTCTATGAATTAAGAAACCTGTGCCTACCCTAAGTCATGAATATACTCATGTTTTATACTAAAAGTGTTTCTGGTGTTAGTTTTTATACACCAAAGTATAAAAGAGACGAAAGAGTGGTAGAGATCATTTTTAAAAAATATGGATATCTAATCATTCCAGCACCATTTGTTAAAAAGACTTTCCTTTCTCCATGGGATTGATTTGGGAAATTCACTAAAGACAAAGTCGTCAATGAGCATTTGGGCTCTCCTGTTGGGCTGACGTCTTGTGCCAGTACCTTCCATCTTCATGGTCAAGTTGGCCTTGAAATACAACACGAGCTCTCACATGTGCTCCTCTTCTCCAAGACTGCATTAGATACCATTTACTTTTCCCTTCTCTAAAAATTTTAATTTGTCAAGATTTTAAAAACCTAGGATTAAACTTTTTTAAAGTCTGTTATTTTAGCCATTAAGTGTACAATTCAGTGGCGTTAGGTTCATTCAGTGTTGTGTATCTCTGGGCACTGGCTAGTTCCAGAACTTCATTATTCCTGATGAATTCCACACCCACTAAATGTTAATCCCTATTCTGCAGACCGTTTCTCTTTTTCTTCCCCATCGCCCACCCTGCCACAATTCTTCTCTGCTGAGGAGCTTTAGAGACTTCTGTCAGGCAGTGCTTTCTTTTCTACATCTAATGGTGTGGGGTTTCTCTTTTATTCTGTGATTACAGTGAATTATGCCAATTAGTTTCCAAAATGTAATTTCCTTTGCTTACTAGGGATAAAGTTGCACCTGGTCAAGAGATAGTATCCTTTTTATGTAGAAAGGGACCCAAGTTGCTATTATTTTAAGTATTTTACATCTAGGTTCTAATCTTTTTTTTAATGACTTTTGAGTTTTCCTTGTGAGATGTCAATTTCTTAAGTGAAGATCAAGTTCTCTCTTATTGAACGAGCTTTGTCTGTTTTTGTCTTCAAAGGAAACTGTCCACACTGCCTGTTAGGTTTGGAGTCACAGAGTCATCCATGCGATTCTCTTCCTTTCTTTGAACTGTGGACTCAGGGTGCTGCCCCCTCACTGCCTTCTACTGTCCTTAGTCTTCTCTCCTGAAAGAGTTACTGGAGTCCTTTTTTCCTAATGGGTCTAGTCAAGTGGGCATCAATTTTATTGATCTTTTCAGAGAACCAGTTTTTGGTTCTGTAGTTCGCTAGTTTTCTCTTTTGTTGATTTCTGTTTTTATTTTCCTTATGTTTCATTCTACTTTCTTTGGGTTTACTTTGTTCATTTTGTAGTTTCTTAAAGTGAAAATTTAGGTCAAGTTTAGGCCTTTTCTATGAACATTTAAATCTATAAATTTCCTTTTAAGCAATAAATTAAGTGTCCTGCAAATTTTGTGCTGTATTTTTACTGTCACTCAGTTCAAAATATTTTCTAATTCATTTTGGATGTCTTCTTTAATCCATGGATTATTTTAGAATTACATTTGATTTCAGAATATTTGCCCTGTTCTGAAATATTCGATAGTGCTGAGAACATTTTCTATATGATTTCAATCCTTTTAAATGTAGAGAGACTTGGCCTGTCACCCAGGATATGACTTTCATAGTAGATACACCATACACATTGCAAAAAAAAAAGGCGGGGGTCGGGGAGGAGCATTATGCAGCTATAGAGCATAGTATCTAAAAGATACCAATTAGGTCAAGGTTTTGGACAGTTTTGTTTAGGTCATCTATGAATTTACCAATAATTTTTGTCAGGTTATTTTAGTATTACTACGTTAGTGTAAGCATTTCCCTCCTTACCAATACTGTTGATTTGCACTCTACTTATTTTGAAGTTACTGAAACCAGATATGACTGCTCTCTCTGCCGTCATCTCTGGCAGCGCTCCGCTCCGTGTGGTGAACTGTGCCGGCATTCACATCCAATTGCTTTCACTGTATCTTTCTCTTCATGTTTAATGTGTTTCTTGTACGCAGTACATAGTTGGTTCTTGTTTTTAATCTCTACTTAGCAGACTTGTTGCAGAAAGCAGCCAGAGATCTGCGGAGTTCATACACAGAATTCAGGGCTTCTGTTCTGACCTGGGATCTTTCCCCTCTCATCATAGCAGCCGAGGCCCCTTCAATATCCTGTTATTCAGGCTGCTCTGACCAGGTTTTCTGAACAAGTTTAGCTATCCTGCAGTGCTCTTTGGTCTGCCCTGAAGATGTAAACTCATCTGCCATTCCCTTCTTTTTAGTTTTGAATCCCCCTTCAGTTGGGCTGTGGTTTTGCTTTACTTGCTAACGTGTTCAGTTTTATGTGGGTGTATGTGATTATTATTCATTTTATCTAGTATTGTTACTATTTGATCTCATCTGTCTGCTGGCAGCATCTGGAATTTATAGTTTTCTATGTGGGCAGGTCATGTTGGATGGGAGCTAGTCCACAAGCATTGTGTTATTTACCTTTACATAGTACTTGAACAGGAATTGATATACTTTTTCTGTAAAGGGTCAGATAGTAAATATTTTAGGCTTCGTGGGCTACAAGAGATTTCCTATGCAATATCATTTTTATTGATTTTTGTAGTTTTTAGCTTGTGGCTGGATTTAGCTTGCAGGAGCTCTCCCTGAATCAAGTCATTTTAGAGCATAGTTTGAGTAATGACGATTTCAACAATGATAGGAATTTTTCCATGTATGTATGGGTTCTCAAGTTTACAAAATTATAGCTAACCCCCCCCGCCCCCACCGACCATCAGGAAATGTATTTTAGGAGTGTAATTCTTATACATTTCTGAAATTTTCTTCCCTCCTTCCCCGAAGCCTCATGTTGAGACAAAGCACATCTCTTCCTCTGTATTTGTGAGTTGTTCAGGGAAAACTCATTTTGTCTGTTAGTAGAGTGAGCTAAAATGATTGGAGACAGCACGATGCACAAAATGTATTAGCAGGTGCTTAATAAATACTCACTGATTGGAAGGTGCTTATTGATTGGCAAATACTCTGTAAAATAAAAGTGAGCAATGTAATTAGCTACCAGACTAAATAATATCAGATAAGATAAAAAAATGTTAGTCAACTTATTTTAAGTGATATGTTTATTAACTCAGAATCTGCTGTACATTATGGTGATTAAGTTACTTTTTGTAAATGACTTAACAGCTGTATATCTGGAAGATATAAATGGTTAGAAATTATTACTGTGGTTTACTGTAGAGGAAGGGAAAGGATAAAACCCAGCTAACACAGAATGATTATGTCTCTATCTTTCAGGGACTCCAGTATCAATGTAAAAGAAACAAGCAATATTCTCTGTGCTTAATGACAAGATGTGGGTAAAACACTTTTCAAAGATGTGTAGTCCTACGACTGAAACACATATATATAAAATAATATTTTATGATGTGATTAAAACCTATGATGGGGGCTGGGGATATAGCTCAGTTGGTAGAGTGCTTCCTTGCAAGCACAAGGCCCTGGGTTCAATCCCCAGCACCACAAAAACAACAACAACAAAACAAACAAACAAAAAACCTATGATGGGCTGCCTGGGAATAGAGAAGGTTGAGGTGTGTTCCTACCATCCCCATTTTTTTCTATCCAACCTTGTATCCCTGGGATAAAGCCCACTTGATCAGGGTGCACTATCCTCTTAATGTTTTTGTAAGCGATTTGCCAGAATTTTGTTAAGGATTTTTGCGTCTATATTCATCACAGATATTGGTCTAAAGTTTTCTTTTCTAGATGTGTCTTTGTCTGGTTTTGGTATCAGAGTGATACTAGCTTCATAGAATGAATTTGGAAGGGTTCCCTCCTTTTCTATTTCATGAAATACTTTCAGGAGTGTTGGTATAAGTTCTTCTTTGAAGGTCTTGTAGAACTCTGCTGAGAATCCATCTGGTCCCAGGTTTTTCTTGGTTGGTAGGCTTTTGATGGCTTCTTCTATTTCATTGCTTGAAATTGATCTGTTTAAATTGTGTATGTCCTCCTGGCTCAGTTTGGATCATATTGTCTCTAGAAATCTGTTGATGTTTGTGGGATTTTCTATTTTGTTGGAGTATAGATTTTCAAAGTAGCTTCTAATTATGTTTTGTATTTCAATGGTGTCTGTTGTGATATTTCCTTTTTCATCATGAGGTTTAGTAATTTTTCTCTCTCCTCTTTGTTAGTATGGCTAAGGATTTATCTATTTTGTTTACTTTTTCAAAGAACCAACTTTTTGTCAATTTTTTGAATTGTTTCTTTTGTTTCAATTTCATTGATTTCAGCTCAGATTTTAATTATTTCCTGTTATTATTATTTAATTATTTCCTATTATTTACTACTTTTGGCGTTCTGTTCTTTTTCTAGGGCTTTGAGATGTAACGTTAGGTTGTTTAGTTGTTGACTTTTTATTCTTTTCTTGAATGTGCTCACTGCAATGAATTTTCCTCAGTACTGCTTTCATAGTGTCCCAGAGATTTTGATATGTTGTATCATCATTCTCATTTACCTCTAAGAATTTTTTTATCTCCTCCCTGATGTTTTCTGTTATCCATGCTTCATTCAATAGCATATTATTTAGTCTCCAGGTGTTGGAGTAGTTTCTGTTTTTTATTTTGTCATTGATTTCTAATTTCATTCCATTATGATCAGATAGAATACATATCTGAGAAGCATCCTGGGGAACTCTGAGTAGCACCTGGAGATATCTGCTCCCTGGGATATCACTCATCTTAGTTTTCACTCAGGGCTAAGTGGGCATAAAGTTGTTTTGATTTGTTTTTTAATTTCTGTTAGTATTTTGTATTCTAATGAGGAAAAATGATAGTTGTTAAAGTAATTCACCATGTGAAATAGAAACAGTAATTTGGCTATTGTTAATAATAATTAAATTACATACCAACCCAGATGCCCTTCAATAGATGAATGGACTAATACACACACACACACACACACACACACCTCACAATGGAGTTCTACTCAGGCATTAAAAAGAATGAAATGATGGCATTTGCCGGTAAATGGATGGAAATGGAGAATATCATGTTACGTGAAATTAGTCGAACTCAGAAATGCAAAGGTGCAAAGGTTCACTGTTTTCTCTCATAAAAAAAAATTATAGATATCTTTGACTCAGCTGTATACTGCCTATCTTCAGGACTTAGTTGTGACTTCCTCCACAATTGTAGTTGGTTGTTTATAATCCTATTTTAGGCTCAAAGAACAGAAATGTTACTTACATATAGTTCCACTGGAGAGAATCTGAAAACAGGTGGTGTCCACCATCCTACAGGTGGTGTGAAAGAATGAAATAAACCTTCACTTCTCCTGGCTGTAGAGGAAAGAGGGAAGAAGCGTCTCCCTGTGCCTCTTACCAGTTTGCTTGGCCCATCTTATGACACCATCACATAGCTCTGGAGGTTACAGCACTCGTTTCTGCAGAAAACTCCAACTGTTTCCCATCCAGCACCTGACTGATCACTCAGAGGATGACCGTGAACCAGAAGCTCCCAGCTGAGTCACACCAGATTACTAACCCACAGAAATGGTGAGATAAGAAGTGCTTGTTTTAAGCCACTAAGTTTTGGGGGTAATCTGTTATACAAAAACAGATAGCTGCTATACCACTTTGTGGTAAAACATGTTAAAATAAAAACTTCAGACAAAATAAATTTAGTGGTTTATTCTGGCAGATTCATGAATCCAGCAGAGCTCAGAAGCAAAAGTGTTTCCAAGTGCTCCCTCACAGCGTCATAGGCAGTGAGCGTTCACGAGGGGCAAAGACAGGAAAATACTTGAATAGTTCAAGTGGAAAGGCCCTAATTATAGGTGAGCTGGTGGCTTCGTTCTCCTGTTCCGTTTGTGAAGGAATGTGAAGTGCTGTCTCAGCTCTGTTAGGACTCTGTAAAAACAGACTTAAATAACAAAATCAGGTCACTCCACTCTTTAATATTAATTACCTTTTAATCACTATTCCACTGGCTTTTTTTTTTTTTTTGCGGGGGGTGCACACTGGGGACTGAACTTAGGGCCTCACACATGCTGTTATGCAAGTACTCTACCACTGAGCTAAGGCCTCAGCCCCAGTTTTTCTGGATGTCAGACTCTTTACCAGGTGAGTACCAATCAGTAGTCAGGGCTGCACTTCCAGCGCGCACAGGCAGCTTCTCCTTTCTTTTTGGGTCTTCTACTAACCAACCTAGTTTGATCCCAAACATCTGATGTTAGATGTTCCCTCTCAGGGACTGGGAAGGCCAGCTGTAGATTTTCTTTCTGCTCTGCAGAATCCTCTGCCTGCCACTAAGTGGGTGGTGATGACTTGATGAAAACCTCCATAATTTATAAAGTACTTCTGCCCATCAGGTATTTGCTGATTCATTTGTACTTAACATCTGTTTGTCTCTTAGTAACCATTCCTCAAGGGATCAATGCCTTGGGCTCTCTAATCAAACCTTTTAACAAAAGTTAGACTTTGACAAATCCCAGGGCACTTCTGGACATAGCAATGCTAGGACATTTATATCAAACAATCATTTTGGTTTCTTTTGAGCTTTATAAGGCTTTTGCATTTTTAAAGATGTTTTAAAAATTCAATTTGATCCTCTCCAAAGTTTCATTAGAAAGGATACCTACATGTGATACGTATTTTCAATTTCCTTCCTAGAAACAAAACTTTTTTAGTGGTACTAGGGATTGAACCCAGGGGTGCTCTACCTCTGAGCTATATCCCCAGTCATATCTTTTGTGACGGGGTCTCACTAAACTGCTGAGGCTGATCGTGAACTTGTTATACTCCTGCCTTAACCGTTTGAATCACTGGGATTACAGGTGTGTACCACCATGCCTGGTCAAAACTAAATTTTCATAGCATGGCACCTCACTCTCTTAAGGCTGTCTCTGTCCCATGCTGGTAGATGCCCATAGTTTCTTCTATAAGGTCTCCTAGGTTACTTGAAGGAATGACCCGCACAGTGGAAAACAGAAACCTGCTTGAGCATTCTTGTGTCTGAGCTTGGCCAAGTTGGAAATGGAAAAAATAAGGCTGTCTGTTTCTTCTTTGTGTTGGTCAGCTTTGCATCATTGGGACCAAAATACCTGATAAGAACAAGTTGGAGGAGGAAAGGTTTGTTTTGGTTCACAGTTTCCCAGGTTCCTGCTGTTAACACAAGAACTTCTGGGGGTGTCTCACATGAAACCCTAATGCTCCTCTAATGAAGAGCTCACTCCTAGTGATAAAATCATTCCAAGAGAATCGAAGATCAACTCTCCAAAAATTCTGGGCCATTAGTTCTCTAGTTTTATACAGTTCCTGGGTTATTTTCCTTTTGTAATACTCGGCTGGTGGCAGAGCTGGAGGGGTGGTGGCTTTCAGTCAAAGATTATGAGAGCGGCAAGCTGGGTCCCCCCCAAGGGACACTTGGATAGCTGGAGTGGGCTCCACTCTGCCCTCAGGTGAGATGTGCTGTACAAGATACCCACGGATGTGATACAGTCTCTGACTATACCTGCTATACTTGCGAGGGCCTCCATGGAAGGTCAAGGCTGGTATCATGGCTCTGTGTCAGTGCTTTTCATGCAGACAGGGCTTAGATAAAGTATATGAAAGGGTATTTATGAAATATTTTTTTTGTAAACAATGCTGGGTTATATGATTCAATGTACATATCAAACTAAAATTCGCTATGGTGTTTTCTAAGTTTATGCTGGTTTTCTGTTTGTTTGTTTAGCTTACAGGTTCAATAGACTGCAGATACTTCTATAAAAATACACTTTATTTACAAAATGGACCAAAAAGGATTGATGGCTTACTTTACTTATTTTTTGGGATCATCTTATTTCTTGCAGCACTAAAGGCAGGTCAATAAGATCAAACACGAGTCCCCCTGCCCAGAGCCAATGAACCATGAAAAACAAACAGGCCACATGAGACGACAAGCCCATTACCCGTCCACTTCCCTGTCCTCTGTGAGTCTCTTGAGGGATTCTGTCACACTACGTCGAACTCAGCAACTCAAGAACCAGAATTGAAAATGACTCTAAAGTTTAAAGGGGAAGTTCTTGCCTGCAACAGCATGAGGGAGCTGGACCAGCGGACCCAGGTCACAGCCCAGCTGATTTCCCTCCAGCACCACCTCTTCATTCCGGAGGATTCCACAGAGACACGCGGACAGCCTCCCACGCCCTTCCTCAGATGGCTGGTGCTGGGAGCCACGCTGAAGGACTGAAGGATCCCAGGGAGTAAAAATGGCTCAGATGTCCCATTCAGAACTTCTGTAAGAATTTGAGAACGAGATCCCGCAGCCGCACTCTCAGCATCTCGTCATTATCACAAATGATATGGGTTGAATCTTCTTCAATTTGGATGAGTGTCTCAGCTTCCTGGAGCAGAACAATATGGCCCTTGGCTGTGTCTTCCACCTTAATATCACTGAAGCCATGCTGTTCGAGGAGAAAGAAAAAGGAGAGGGGGATGGCAACTGACAAGCAAGGGCTGACTGAAAAGGAAGATATTTTGGAACTGCAGGATCTAAAAATGTCACTTCCTAAAGCCGACTAGACTCCAGGGAGTGGTGTTTTGACATTCCTCAGTACAACTCTTTATTAACAGGGTTGACACTGCAACGGAGTCCCGCCACAGCTTCATATACTTTTTTTTGAATGGGTACTGAACTCAGGGGCACTCAGCCACTGAGCCACATCCCCAGCCCAATTCTGTATTTTATTTAGAGAGAGGGTCTGAGTTGCTTAGCACCTTGCCCTTGCTGAGGCTGACTTTGAACCCGCGATCCTCCTGTCTCAGCCTCACTAGCCGCTGGGTTTACAGTCGTGAGCCACCATGCCCGGCAGTTTCATATACTTTACAAGAGGGCCCAACATGCAAAATCTTGTGAAAACATGACTGTTTCCGCAACCCATTTAGGTTTGTGTTAGTGACTTGAGCACATCCAGACTCCCGTGTTCAGGAGTCTGGGATGCCAGACTATTCTGGGCCTCAGCAGCTGCCCAGGCCCCGGTAAAGAGGCTGCAACATAAGTCTCAGCTGTTGTGAGCTCCCAGAAAATGCTCATCATCACGGCATAGTACCACTGACCTTGGGATTTGGCAAATCTCTTTCAAGGGGGAAGGAGATAAGGCAGCGGGACAATTATCTCTCCAGTTGTCTCTAATGCTAAAAGTGGAATTTTCTTACAAATCAGGTATAAATTAGTAAAAAGAAGTGAAAAGACAGATATGCCTGGAAGGGCCACAAAACAGGTGAAGAGCACCACTTCAGGGAGACTGTTGTGTGCACTGAGCTCCGGCATGGGCTTGGACAGGTACTGAGATTTCTCCTGCAATTAAGAGGTGAGTCAGATGGGCAGAGGGGAAACTCAGCGGAGACCCAGAGCCCGCCTGTGGGTAAGCCAGGCAGGGAAAGCAAGGCATTTCCAAGTGTTCCAAAAAGAAGTCAAACTTGAGGCCCAGGGACCAGAAACCCTGTAATGTCACGTGGAAGGTGGGGCCAACATGATCATCTAAAGACATGTGAGAGGGTTGAAAAGAGCTGGTTCAGGAACATCAAAAGCTGAATATAGAAAACCAAACCTACTCAAGAAGAAGCCTTTACTTTTTAAGGCTTGAAAAGTTGGCAAAATGAGATATTTAGTTTTGAATAAAGGTGGTTATTAATGGTTTAGCAGGGAATTTTCCTCCGGGAATCACTCACTGGAGTAAACGGCAGTTCTCATGAGAAGCGTGCACAGCAGCATCTTGAAGCAAGCACTCTATAAATTGTAATGCCAACAGTGTGATTGCTGAAGTCCTGTGACTGAAGCTAAAATTACAAAAACTTCCAGGTTTTTTTTTTTTTTCTTTTAATTACGGACAAGAAACGTATTCTTTGGGAGAAGCAGCGGTGGGGGCTCGGTGGGTAGATGGCTGCTGAGAAAGAAGGGACTGACCCTATTTATCATTCCTCTGATCCTATCTGGGAAGTGCTGGACCTGATTCCCAATTCCCAGGGACCAGGCAGCACTGATCTCTGCCCTGACACGCCAAGTCCTCACACTCACACAGACCTGGGGTCCATCAGGGACAGGCCTCTGTGCCAGGGCCTTTCCTAGCCTGCCCCACTTGCCACACCTGGTGTTGAAGATGGGCTTTGCTCAGTCTAGTGCCCATGCCATGTGGGTTTTGGAGAGGCGATCTGCTAGCTACTGAGTACTGGATGAAAAGACAGGGCTACCTGGAGAAGGAAGGCATGCTATTGGCTCAACTCTGTAAACCCTTTGCAGGTCCTGTCCCCTGACCAGACCCTGGACCAAGCAGACACTAGAGGACAGCAGCTTTTGGACAGTGGGGACTCAGTGGAAATGGCAACATATTCCTTGGAGCCAGGGGCTGAGCCCGCATTCCGCCTGGCATCTGCTTACCTTCTCCAGGGTCTGCACGAACTGCTCCACGGGGATGGAGCCACTCAGCAGAGGCTTCAGCACTTGGCAGTCAGGAATGTCCTCACTCACTCGCTGCTTCCTCTTTTTGCCGCTGGGGGGCTGGGCAGGCCTGGGAGGGGGCTAGGGCAGGAAAAAAGCACAGGGCTCGCTGAGCTCTTCCTCTCAAGTCATCTGTTTTTTTCTGACCTGTAGAAGCTGCTCCTCTAAGCAGAGGTAGTGGGGCACCTCTGACCTGGAGTTACCAGCGGTATGAAAACCAGCTGGCGCCCGACTCCAGGCTTCAGCTGGGGCTCCATCTGTGCTCATGCAAAACCATCCACATGGGATCAATCTCTTATGTGCCTTTGAACAAAATTCACTTTTAAATTTCCCATCAATTCAATTTAATAGTTGCTGAGTAAATTCCTCATAATACATTGTTGGCAACTGCAGGGACAGTGGCTAAGGACACTGGCTGAAGGGTCTGATGTAGCTTTGTCACCTAGCAGTAGAAACTTCTATTCAAGAAAACTGAAGGTCAGATAAACTGCCTATAAAATGAGAATTTTAAGGGGTTTTGGGCAGTATGAATAAAGAGGACATATGTCAAGGACACGCACAGCTCAGTGGTCACATTTTAAATGGCAACTATCAGCCCATGATATAGGGGCACGAAGGTAACGGTTCAGAGTTTGAAAGGAATTCTAAAGAAACAAGTGCCACCAACCTGTGCCAGGCCTCGGGCCTTCAGTCTGAAGGGGGTGTGTGCATTTCTGACCCTCGAAGGGAGGCCTGCCCTGCTGCCCTCCAGGTCTCCCTCAGCACCCACCTGGCCATGGAGGGCTGGTGCTCAGCCAGCACTCAGCTGAGGAAGGCACAGAAGTTCTGGAGTGATGCTGATACTTCCAGAGCTGTGGCAGCCACTTAGGACAACGTGTGGCCTCAGCTTCAGTAAAAGAGTCTCTCATCTCTGAGGCATGTGGCCAGAGAAATAAGTAGCAAAGAATTTTTTAAAAAAATTATATATATATATTTTAGTTGTTGATGTACCTTTATGTATTTACTTATATGTGGTGCTCAGGATTGAACCCAGTGCCTCACACATGCTGGGCAAGCGCTCTGCCACTGAGCCACAGCCCCAGCCCACAAAGAATTTTTAAGAAGTGCCTTCTTTGCCGGGCATGGTGGCGCACACCTGTAATCCCAGCATTTGGGAGGCTGAGGCAGGAGGATTGCGAGTTCAAAGTCAGTCTCAGCAACTTAGTGAGGCCCTAAGCAACTCAGTGAGACCCTGTCTCTAAATAAATACAAAACAGGGCTGGGGATGCGGCTCAGTGGTGGAGTGCCCCTGGGTTCAATCCCCCGTACCAAAAAAAAAAGAAGTGCCTTCTTTGCTTTAGGTATGCATTAAGTAGTTTGGTCTCCAGTTTCTGCTGCTTTGGGAAATGTTATCTATGGAGGTGACTCAGATGCTGGGATCTTCCTGAAGAGAGGGTCTCTCCTGGGTCCCCACCCAGCTCCCCACCTGCCCGAGGTACCTGAAGCACGTGCTTGTTATCTTTAGTGTGGAGCACAGCTGAGACGGTTGCCAAGGAGATGCCAGGCTTGATCTCCATGGGCACCAGGGAATCTGCGAGCTGAAAGCAAATGTGGGGTTTCAGGTGGGCCCCCTGAGTGGGAGGGTAGTGGGTGCTGAGCTGAGGTGTCCAAAGTCTGGAGTGAGGAGGCCACAGGGTTTTGGCCCCACCATCCTGGTAGAGAGTGACCCAAGAGGCTCTGTGCGCACTCTTGCTCTGCTCAGCCTGGTGGGAAGGGTACCAACATCCAGGAGGCTGAACCTCTAATGATGAGCATTATCATTTTCTCTTTTGAATTCTTCTTTACATCACTGTAGTCAAAAATGACCAAATAAGGTAAAAATTATTACAGACTTAAAACATTAGCTCCAGAAATATGAGGACTTCTTATCTTCTCAAAGGAGGCTGCCCCTAAATGAATCAAACATTCATATTAAATGTGACTAAGAAGTTTCTCTCACCTATGTCCATTTCAAAAGCAAAATAAATCTCTGTAGCAAGTTGGGTCAAGAGAATTTTTCTGCTAATCAAAGAAATACAGTTTAAAATGAGACATCATGTGGGGTGTGGTTGTGCATGCCTATAATCCCTGACTATTGAGGAGGCTGAGGCAGGAGGGCAGCAAGTTTTTAAGTTCAAGGTCAGCCCCGCAACTTAGCAGAACCCTGTCTTGGGAAGGGGGAAAAAAGGGTTAGGGATGCGGCTCACATGTAAAGACCCTGGGTTCAGGGTGAGGGCGGAGGGTGGGGACATAAAAATGTACTTGAATAATTAGAAGAGACCTGATCCTGGCAAGGAAGCAGAAAAGAGCTCCGGCTCCAGCCCTCTTGGGGAGGAAACGGTCGCCCTCTGTCTAAAGGACCAGCTGGCAGTACATGACCTGGAGCTGCAAACGTGTTCATGAACTTTGACCTAAAAATTCTAATTCCAGAAAAATTTCCTGTGGAAAGATATATGGACAAAGACTTATATAAAAGGACTTTCCTGAACATGTTGTTTATAAAAATATGGAAAACCCCAAAATGATAAACGCCCACCAGTAAATGAACAGTTAGATACAGTGTGATACATTTACGACAGATCACCACGCAGCCATTAAAACTGAAGATTCTGGAATAACCTTAAGGACACAGTGTCAGGTGAAGAAGCCTTGGAGGCACAACGCCACCATCCACTCAACCCTCAGGTGAACAGCAAGCAGAGAGCCAAGAGGGGTTATCCCTAGCCGCTGGGGATTGTTCTTAATCATGGTAACATTGGGTTTGCATCATTTTTAAATGAACTGATCATATTTTTAAATGTCTAAGTTTTAATTTATAACACAGTAAATATCAATAGCTATTACTCTCACAATCAAAACCTCCTATGGGTTCTAAGTTTTAAGGAGTCTTGAGACCACAAGTTTGAGGCCTGCTGGCCTAGAGTGCCGCAATCTTAAAGGGGGCCTTCAAGGGGGCCCAGCTACTGTCAGATACCAGGCAAAAATAATCCAAAGTGCTCAGACCAGTGTCTTTCATTTCAAGATAAGTAAAATATAGTGAAAACTAAAATAATAAAAGTACATTAAATCACCATAAAATTATAAGTGGGAATGACTAGCTCAACTTCTGTGTTAAAAACAACCCCAAAACTTGGCCTTTTTAGAGTGGGGAACCTGCTCTCAACTCTCCCCCAGTGGTGAAAAAAAATGTATTATCAGTGCCAAATTACTGAAACAAAACCAATCCAAAGTAGATGGTATTAGCCCAATGGACTGGGCACCTAGGAATCTAGACCAAATAGCCATTATCTTAAAGTTCCAGTTGAAGTGCTCAGGAGGACTGACTTGATACTCAGAGAGCCATGGGGGGCAGGGGGGCACTCACCAGACACTGAACTAGTCATCCTGCACCTCCCTCATGAATAAGCTATAATTAGAAATTGCTTAGTTAATTAAATAGAGAGAAGGTGCTTACTTAAGACAAGTCTGAGTTGTTGAATTTCCAAGCTCCAACTAAAAAAATTTTCCTTTAAAAAGAATCATTACACTACAAGCATTTGACCTTCCAAGTAGTCAGCTTGAGAAGCTGCGTGTCGTATCTGTGTCTTCCCAGAGTTGACAGTTTGACATGTCTGACTTCCCCTTTTAAAAATCAAGTAAAGAAAATTAATCTCATTGCTTTGGAATTAAAGTTTGGTTTGTGCTACTTCACCAAACTTGATTACTTCACATTGATCCCTAGACATGATTACAGATAACTCTTGTTGAAAAATTATTTTCAGCAGTCAAAGCCCTCTCACAAGCACGAAGACTCACACCACGTGTGACAGCATGCACAGGAGAGTGCGGGAGGCTCTCGGGGGCCGGGAGTGGGCTCTGCTACCCGTCAGGAGGCCCCCTGCAGGCCAGGTGCCTTGTCCTCACCTGTCGGCCCTCCAGCCTGGACTCTCGGCAGCTGCTACCCACACACTGCTGGCAGCACCAGCCTGGGCGGAAGCCCTCCCAAGGAACTGCAGCAGACAATGGTGGCAATTAAATGTGAGGGTTCTCGGCTTATGTCTTCATAAAAACGAATGGCTTGCATTTAAAAACTAGTTTTGTGCTGCTAAATCAATTTTATCTAAATTACTTATTAAAACTGGCTTGGTTTTCTTTTATCTATTATTCTTAATTAAGAAAACAACTCTGGCTAATTCTGGAAAGGAATCAATGTACTAGGACTGGATCCACACCAGCCTCCTCAGGGCCATAGAAAAACATTTAGGACCATTATCTCAGCCAAGATTGGATGCTGTTTCTGAAACTCAAAACCCAAAAATAATTTTGGGCACACTGGTTTTAACACTAAGTTTCCCTATTTCTCTTTAATATCTGTTCAAAACATGTTCAGGTTGTCCTACGAGGCGGAAGGAAGCCAGAAGCAGCCTCCAACCACACTCCTGGCTGTCACCCCAGGAGGGGTCACTCGCCTGTACTGCTGCCTTCCTCTGGGATGAGTCACTTAAGCACAACACACTCATGTACAATATGCTTTTTGTTTTTTCCCTGTTAAAGCAGAAGCTAAGATTTCATAGAATTACACATCCAGACGTTGACAGAGCAGAACTACAATGGACACAAATAGTAAGTTTACACCTCTTCTCTTTACATTATACTACAATGGACACAAATAGTAAGTTTACACCTCTTCTCTTCTGGCCTTTCTTATCTCCTCCATCTCTGAGTGCAGTGAAACTTGTCCCTGACTCCATGCGGTCCAGAAACGCCGGGAAAAACTGCAGCTGTGAGGTAGTTAAGGACAGCAGGCAGCAGCACCTCCCTTCTCCAGGCTGACCCGACTCAGCCTGCTGGCACCACCGAGAGGCCCTCCTATTCCCACCTCTCCCCAGCTGCATAGGAGGCTTTGTTCTTTTCTTTGGTTGGTTCACATTTGACTTAAACCCAAAAGAAAGCCACTCTGGGACGATTCTTTCAGAGACTCAAGTGGGAAACCTGAATTTCACCATGAGAAAAAGAATGGCTCACCTCCGGCATGATTTCTATTTTCTCGTATCGACGTTTGAAGGGCAGGGCGAGAACGTCGGCCCGACGATAGGACATGGCTGGGGGCTGGCAGTCGATCATGAGGTCCATCCTGTGCGACTGTGCTGGGGGCGGCTGGGTGTACTGCTCAGGACAGACCACGTGCAGGGGCTGAGGACCAACAGAACAGGGTCAAGGGAGAGAGCAGAGGAGGCTACGAACAGGGCCACCCGCTCAGGAGCCACCTTGCCCAGCCTCCCAGATGGCCACTGGGAACTCTCATCTTCCCAACCCAACTAACTGGTGGGAAGAGGGATGGCGAGGTGTGGGGAAAGCAGAATCAACACTTCAGAGAAAAGCTCTGAGCTGCCAGCCGTGCTGATGAGTGAAGGATTGGTGTCTCTCTTTGCATTTTTTTTCCCATAGTTAAGTAACTTTCATGGTGACATCCATGTGTCTACTGCCAACTGGTCACTAAGCTCACTGAGGCCACGTTCTTCCTGGGACACCTCCCCACATCAGCTCCCAACAAGTTCTTTTCATGCTGGTTTGGTTCTGGGTTTGGAGCTTCTTATGCTACCTGCAGGTCAAAGGTATTAAGCAGCAGGACCAGGAAGGTCATGTGCTCAACTGTGTAGGGCAATGAATCAGAGATGCGACTATTAAAAAATAAGTCTCTTGTTATCTTGAGAGAAAAATCATAAACCAATGTTTATTCTGGACAAACAACACAATTGTAAACAAATGGTGGCAACCCACAGGTCACTGTGTTGTCCCTGCTTCCTCTCAAGAGTTTGGACTAAGCCACGAGTCCTTGAAGAAGGATTTCCAAAAGGCTGAACTGGTTTGGACTTCATGCAGCATTTTTTTCTTTTTAGCAAATACTTTGTCAAACTGCCCTTTGCTCTTCCTCCTGAGAGGAAGGTAACTTGGTCTCAAAGCCCTGTGACTCCACAATCATAGCCTGAGGACTTCTTCTAGGTTTGTTTCTTCTGAAATGGATCTGCTGGCCTTGGGTTTCCACTATCAGCATATGACAGAGGGGTGGAAAGAGCACACAGCGGGCTTAGGGGCTGGGATTTGAAGTTGTATAACATAAAGAAAAAGACCCCAGACTCTCGACCATTCTTTCCAGCATGTTGATAAACATGGTGGGCATCAAATCACTCCATGTGCCAGAGAGGGCTCTCCCATCATGGTAGGGCCAGCAACTGGTGAGCACCAGATTCCGCTCTCCCTGTCTGCCTGGGGTCCTTCACTTCAGCTTCCCGTTTCTTGTCACCTTGTCCTCGAATTTTATGTAAAGGCCCCTCCTCCTGATGATAAAGATTCTATGAAGAGGAGGAAAGAGAGCTTCTGGCCTAAGTCAGGAAGAGGAAACAGCTAATTCTGCTTCCCTAACGGAGCAGCTGAGGAGGCCGGAGGGGGCACCAGGACCTCAGCGCTCATTTATGCTCCTGGAGCTGCTGAGGCAGGGGAATCAGAGGCCTTCCTCTCACCTGTCCTAAAGGGGCTCCCCTGGCCATTCTAATCAGGTGCCCCACTCCCAACTGCCAAGACTTACTGTCATGGGGCACTGACTTTGCTTCTCTGCTCCCCTACTCCCAACTACTTCTTCCCTTTCTCTAGGACAGAAAATACAAAATGAAAACAAACAAAACAAAACCCACATAAAACCAAATCGGCATGTAACAAGGGTCTAATTCACATTCCAATTAAACTGTTTAATAAATATATTTCTATTTTTTAAATTTTATTTTAAACTTACTGAATATATTTCTAAAATGACTTTTGGGAGGTGACAACACTTGCCTTTTTTTTTGTCTTCCTTTTCCTGTGGCCGTGGGGGTCAAACCTAGGGCCTCGTACACACTGGGCGAGCACTACCCTGCTCACCTGCAGCCCAGCCCTTTACATTTTATTTTGAGCAGTGTCTCGCTAAGTGTCCAGGTTGGTCTTGAACTTTCCATCCTCCTGCCTCAGCCTCCTGAATAGCTGGGATTATAGGTGTGTGCCACTCTGCCTAGCCTAACAATTTGCTTAAAAGTGGACAGAACTGATCTTTATCAAAAGTAATCTGACTGTTCATGCCTGCTTTCTCTTCTACTTTTGAGTTCTTTAGAGTGGAGACCTCTTTCAGAGTGTAAAGATCATCACTATTGCGTTTAAAGGCCAAGCCGGCGAATGCCCCAGCCCTCGGCAGACATTTGAGAACTAAAGCAGTCAGGGGCGCACGCAGAGGGACATCCCTCCCCTCGTGCCATGGATGTGCAAGCTACACAGAGGTGACACAGTCATGTGGAGACACTGGCACAATTTCCTTTGTTACCTGCACTTCTTTAAGCAGCTTTGACACCTGGATGAAATTTAGTCGCGTATCAATGGGGCAGTATATGCATTTCATGGCCAAGGGCTGGTAAGGAGCCAGTGCTTCCAGGTATGAGAAGTCTGGTTCTAAGGACAGCACAAAAAGGAAATTAAAAACGGTATTGACGCACTGTGATCACACATCATGGGGGATTCCCGTGATGTGCTGGCACCTGCAGAGCATAAGCTGGCCTGTCGTTCCCCCACCTTCCCTCGCCCTTCTCTCTCCACCCTCCCCTGATCCCTTTTCTTTACTGGTCTCACTTCTATGTTCACGAGGTCCCTCTTCTTTCCTTTTTTCCTTTCTAGCTCCATGTGAGAGAAAGCACATGATCCCTGACTTTCTGAGTCTGGCTCATCTCCCTTAGCATGATGTCCTCCAGATCCATCCATTTTCCTGCAGATGACATAATTTTGTTCTTTGTGGTCTCCACTGTGCATACACACCACAATTTCTTTATTCACCTAACAGCTGATGGACATCTAAGTTGGCTATTATAAACTGTGCTGTTGCAAACACGGGTGTGCTCGTATTGCCACGACAGGAGACTGATCCTCAGAACAATTACCAAGGGGCGGTACAGCTGGGCCAGACTGCGGAGCCTCCGCACTGATTTCCATAGTGTTGTGCTAGTTTACAGCCCACCAAGCGTGTGTAAGTGTGCCCTCCCTCATAAAGCAGATTTTAATGTGCAGGCAGTAAGAGGAGCTCCCAAGCAAGGTGGAGGCAGGTGTGGTCCAGGGCAAGCAGAGGGCCAGTGTGAAAGAGTGAGTGAGCACAGAGCAGGTGATGGGAGGAAACGGATTCCAGATAAGCAAAGGGAGAGGCTGGGAGGAATTCTGTGGATGGACTTGAACTGGAGGACGGGAGGGGGCTCAAAGTTTTCAACACAGAGGGGTCAATGAGATTTTAAATGAGGGGATAAACAAGAAAATGGGAGATAAGAGAAAAATCTTCACAACACCAACTAGTAAATATAAAAGAAATGATTAAAAAATAATTTGGCAACCATCGCAGTAATAATCTATTCAGACCAGAATCATCAATCAATGCTAAAATACTCATAAAAATTTGAGGAAGAAAGGATATATTACCCCTTGTCTAAGTTTCCTTTGTAAGACTGTGATAAACACAAAGAGAAAAATAGTGACGTCACAGTGAAGCAGCCTGGTGGAGACCACATGATCATGTCACATAAGGTGCTCAATGTCAGCACCCGGGTGCAAGATAAATCACCATGGCCACCTACCAGACAGAATGCACCCAAGAGCAAAAGAACAGACCCTGTGCCCATGTCAACCAATGCTTCTGCTGACTGCCGCACTGCTGCCAGGAAGCCCAGCCTCTAAGACCGGGAGCCACTCTTGTCATATCACTCAGTTTTTCTCTGGGGGGCCACTGCAGCCTGCATGGCAAGGACTGTTCACTCCATCCAGCGCCACCTACAGCCAACAGAACTGGCTCACTCCTCATGTGATAAGTGACAGTTTGATCCCCAGTGAGTTCACTGCTTCTCACGGAGCATGGCTTGTGCTCTCCTGGACACAAACTTCTCTAATATCTTCAGGACAACTGACAGAACTTCCACACTTTAGATTACACCTCCAGTGGGTCAGGTCTCCCAAAGAATTCCCCCACCAAATGAGGCAAGCACAGGCCACCCAGGAGCAAAGACTCCTTTCCACGTGTGCAGTAGTCACAACACAAGTGAAAAGGCGCTTCTCACACTAGCACACTTCAGAAAAGACCGAACTGCTCTAAAAGCCTAAGAAACCAGTTTAAACCTTATGCTCTTTATCAAGAGCAGTCGTGTTCATCGGCCTTCTGCATTTGGTTGGCTAAAAGAAATGGTTTATATGGAGTCAGTACTTCTCACTGTGCCTGAGCAAATACCAACCGCTGTATGTCCTCCACAACTCATCAAAAGGAGCAGGAGAGCCCAACTTTAGTCCTACCACACATGCACTCCCTGGACAACCTCAGCAAAAACCTGGTGGTAGCCAAGTTCCGGGAATTGTGAATCTATGTCTTGTGGCTGGACTTCCCCTGCCTTGGGCTCAAAGGAGGTCTGAACAAGAGAAAAGCTGCCCCTGAAGGCTGAAAGCTTTCCAGGTGCTCTCTGCTTAGCTTGGGTGTCAATAGAGCTAGCCCAGCACCCAGAGCTGGACCACAGTGCCCAGCTTGATATGAACAACCTTAAAGAACACCAACATCAGGTAAGGCCGCTCAACAAGGCTTCCAAAATTATGGCTGAATACGAAAAAACAACATTCTCCCAACAACACAGGCAAACATCACCCATCCTGGCTCTATTCCTCTTGTGTTCATGATGAGAATCACCAAGGGTCCTGGCAGCACCTAATGCAGAGTGAACTCAACATCAGTGAACCTGAAATCACCTAGTCCCAGCCCAGATCCTACAAGTAGTTCTTTGTAACCACACTTCCCTGGGGTGTGTGCTCTGCCTTTGCAACAAGGCAACAACTTTGCTTGACTACAGCCATGTTCCTGGTGGCCTCTGCCTGGGGCCACTGATCATCCTCACCAACAGAGGCTGGGCATAGGGCAGGGACAGTGTCCCGACCTCTAATGCTTCTCGGGTAAGCAGACTCTCTACCTTGAAACCCAAGTCTTAAAAGTAATCAGAAAACCACAAGAAGGGGAAGGCGACAGCTACTTTGTCAAGAGCTGCTGCATCCAGACGCGGTGCCGAGGGCTTGCCTACAGCACGCCCCAGTTACCCCCAGCGGCCCCGTGGCAGGGTTCCCCACAATCCCATTTCCAGAGAAGAAAGCGAGGTTTGGGAGGTGGCTCAGCTGAGGTTATAACAGTGGGGTCAGACTTTAGATGGAAGTTTTTTACTTTATAAAAAGTTTTTTACTTTGTAAGATTCTAAAGCTCAAGGATGTTTGAGTACCTTACATGACAAACAGTGATCAAGCCAAGCCCCTACTCAACCTCACTAAAGAAGTTGTCTTCCCTGAAGGGTGTGTCTCCGGAACAAGTGTAAGCCAGAGAAAGGTACAGTTGAAGGAGAAAGATCTCTGCCAATAAACAATCCCCAAAGGGTAAAGGAAGACTGGTTACTAGAACTGCTGCAGTTCTTGAAAGGCCTTATAAAATCCTATCAAAAAGCATTCAGGCCGGGCGCTGAGGTGCATGTCTGTAATCCCAGAGGCTCAGAAGGCTAAGACATGAGGATCTCGAGTTCAAAGCCAGCCCCAGCAACAGCGAGGGGCTAAGCAACTCAGTGAGATCGTCTCTAAATAAATACAAAATAAGGCTGGGAATGTGGCTCAGTAGTTGAGTGTCCCTGAGCTCAATCCCCGGTACCAAAAAAAGCAGTTCAGAATTCTGTCTCGGAAAAATCTTAAAAGAGCAGATACACAAACTGTTCAAGAGCTGGGGCTGTCCTGAGGGGTGCGGCACTTTACTACAGTGATGAGCTGTTAGGTTCGATCCCCAGCACAGAAAACTGTGTTCAATACAGTTCCTCGCAGCACATGCGGCTTCACTCTTACTCCTCTGCGTGTGGTTTTTAATTCTTTGGTACACAATATTCATATTTATGCCTTAGAGTCACGTCCTTCTGTAGGTCTCTACCTTGCAGGAACATCCACTAATGGCCCCAGCACAAGAGGTAAGGCGTTGTGTAAAATTTACCTGTAAATATGACAGTGTTGAGACTAGATTTTCCCCAGAGCTCCATGAAGTGGACCACGTCTCCAAAGCGGAGGGAAGGGTGCCCAGTGAACACCACACAAGGCTGTCTGAAGTCGTTGCTAAAGTCCCCATGGATGCTGGGGTAGTGCTTCAGCTTATTGGTCTGAATGAGCTAGAATACATATAACAAACATACAAAGAGCTGTTAGCTTGTGTGGGTTGAATGGAGACCAAAGCATGGGAGAAGGTACAGAAATGACTTAAAATACAAACAAAAGCTGAGCAGTGGAGGCTAAGGCAGGAGGATTGTGAGTTTAAGGCTAGCCTCAGCAACCTAGTGAGGCCCTAAGCAACTTGGTAAGATCCTGTCTCAAGAGAAAAAAATTTAAAAAGGGCTGGGAATGTGGCTCAAGGGTTAAGTACCATTGCAGATTAGAAAGGCCGAAATCTAGGATACCAGATGATGATGAGGATGTGAGGCACGAAAAGGCTCAATCACTGCTGACAGTGACATAGCAAACTGCTATGGCCACTTTGGAAGAGTTCGGTAGTCCTCTTTTTTTAAAAAAATAAAAGTAAACATACAGCTACCAGAGGACCCAGCAATCACACTCCTTGGTATTTTCCTAAAAGAGGTGAAAGTTTAATGTCCATAAAAAAACTTGCATATGTATGTTTATACCAGTTTTATTATTCATAATTGCTAAAATTTGGAAACGACTAAGATGTCCTTCAATAGGTAAACTGTGGTACAGCAAGACAATAGAACATTCAGGGCTAAAAAAAGACGCACTATCTAGTTATGCACAGAGGTGGAAGAACCTATTACTGAGTGAGGGATCATCTGAAAAGGCTACACACTATTTCAACCACAATGAATTTATTTATTTTTTGGTTCTGGGGATCAGACCCTGGGGTGTTCTACAACGAGCCACATCCCCAGTTAATTTTTATTTTGAGACAAGGTCTTGCTAAGTTGTCCAGGCTGACCTTGAATTTGGAAGGCTCCTGCCTCAGCCCCCCAAGTAGCTGGGATTACAGGCATGTGCTACCATGCCCAGCCAGCTGCAGGACATTCTTGAAAAGACAAATCAATGGAGACAGTAAGGACATCAGTGGTTGCCAGGGGTTGGAGGGGAGGGAGAGATGAAGAGTGGAACACAGAATTTTAGGGCAGTGAAACTACTCTGTGTGATTCTATAGTTGTAGATACATGTCATTATATATTTGTCCAAATCCAGAGTGGACTCTGTTGGAAGGGCTGGTCAGTTTCCTTTTCCAGGAAGCTCCACATGGCCAGCTGCTGAACGTACTTCCTTAGCGTGGGCCCTTCCGGTCTGCCTTCAGCCAACAGCAACCCAAGCTTTTCCCGCCGGCCCTTAGCCAACCCCCCAAGTATACTAGCCAATCCCCCAGACACGTGACCCTGCTCAGGGAGCACCCCAGCCAATGAATTTAAAGTTGCCAATGCAGCCAATCCCAGTGCAATACCCACCCCTAAGAAGGTACTTAATCTCAGGGCCACTGTCCCCCTCTCTCTTTTCCTGCTGCTTTTTTTTTCACTTGGAGCGGCCACTGTGCCACTCTGAATAAAATCTCTTGGCTGAAACGTGATTCTTGGTGTGGTCCCTTTGCCTAACAGACTGTAATGGACTCGGGGTGACACAGCTGCCAGTGGTGTTCCTCAGCGGTAACAGATGCGCCAGGCTGGTGAGGCGCACTGAGAGGGGAGACTGTGATGTGTGGGGCAGGGAGTACGTGGAAACCTGTGACATTTCTGACTGATTGGTGGTAAGCCTGAAACCACTCTGAAAATAAGATTTATTAATAAATAGGTCTGGATGCTCCTCAACTTACAATGGGTAGACATCCTGATAAACTCATTTGAAGCTGAACACACTGTATGTGAAGGTGTTTAATACATGCAGCGCGTCACAGCCCACGGCTTAGCACCACCACACGCTGCGGTGCTGTCGTCTCCCCTGGCAGTCACGGGCTGACGGAGCTGCAGCTGGCTGCCCCGGCGCAGCAGCTCAGGGAGAACTGCACTGCGTATTACAAGCACAGGGAAAGATCCAAATTCAAAGTGTGGGTCTACCCAATGCATACTGCTTTTGTACCCGTGGTAAAGTCAAAGACCGTCTGCACAAAGGGCTGTCATTAAAATTAGCCAAAGATCAAAAGTCCTTACCTACAATGTCATTTCAGAACAGGGGGGAAAGCCAAATCCTTTTGGTAATATGAACATATTTGAAACTTTTAATCAGTTGTTATGGCCTGAGTCTGTCTCTTTCGTGATACTTCCATACTCCAGGCATGGCCTAGAGTCCTCAATGCCAGTTCCTATTTGAAATACAAGTAGCTTTCCCAGCATGTGGGACTCACCAAGTTCAGTGACAATAAACAAACCCCTGCCCCCAAGCTATCTGTATAGGATCTCCCACTGAGAGTTTATTATGAAGACTAAAGTGACTTTCAGAAATTTGGGAGTCACAGGGCTACAGTAAGCAGCAGCCACACACAGGCTCAAGCTTGTCTCTAAAGTGTGTGTCTTAAACCAAGAGTCTCCCCGGCAGCAAATGCTTGAAGATACTCTCCCAAAATCAGGCCCACTGCAAGGCGACATCACGCACAGTTACAACCACAGACGGCTTCTTGTGACAGGCTCAGAAATGCCTCCTGTGCCCAAACCTGACCCCGCAGACTCCACAGACCTTTCATATCAACTAGGCCAAAGTGTTCCCTGAGCTGCTGTTTACTAGATAAAGAAATGCTCTGTGACCTGGCTTAATTCAGTAGCACCCATATCCATGAGAGGGGAACCCAACAACTTCAAGTCCTGGTACTGAGGATGTGGTCAGACTGGGACACTCCCCAACCAGAAACCAGACTCTCTTCACTTTGAAGATCTAGTCTCTCATCAGAGAGACCTGGTTTTAATAGGAAGACTGCAGTACAACCCTGGAGATATTAAGCAGCTGTCACTTGCTTGGATGGAATAAGAACAGTAAAGAGAGGCTGGGCGTGGTGGCACGCGCACGCCTGTATCCCAGGGGCTTGGAGGCTGAGGCAGGGGGATTGCGAGTTCAAAGCCAGCCTCAGCAACTTAGCGAGGTCCTTAGCAACTCAGTGAGACCCTGTCTCTGAATAAAATACAAAATAGGGCTGGGGATGAGCTCGGTGGTTAAGTGCCCTTGAGTTCAATCCCTGCCCCCCCCCCCCCCCCAAAATAGTAACGAGAATAATGAATTCCCACTTTCCTTGTAAGTTTTGTTTTATACAAATAAAACTAACATTCTTTTTATAACCTCCATGGCCAAAATCATTAGTTGCCCCATTAAATGGCTGAGCAGCTGTCTAAAGGACTAAGTGTGTGGCATCCAGATGAAGGACTCTGAGAACAGTGGCAGGTCTCTGCGTGCTTAAGTCCCACCCACATTAATGCAGGCACTACCTGGAGACCAGATTACCCGGCAAGGCATAAAAACCACAATAAATTCACTCTATTTGCCAACTGGATTCACCTTCCCACTTCACTTTACATTTGACCAGTGCAAATGAAGCCACAGGGCGGGTTTCTGTACAGTAATTCGTCCACAGCACTAAGGGCAGGGCCGTATTGTCTCATGGGCACTGGTAACAATACCAAGGGTTGACTCCCCCATTCCCCAGGGACAAGTGCAGCCCCGAGGGTGCAGCTTTGGTCTGTTCACATTCTCATCAGGAAAAGGCACAGGGTTACCCATGACCTATGTGCAGGTCAAAACGTGCCTCTCTGAGAACGAAAGCTTTAAAGGGAGCCTAACTGCTGAAGGGGAGAAGAAAAGAGACTCCAATGGCAAAGTCCACAACAAGGTGAGTTTTGCCACCTTGAGTTTCTAAGTGTCCTTCCAGCCTGACGTTCTCTGTGGGAATAACCTGGCTGCTGTGGTGTTAGAGCATGAGGACTGAAAAATAACTTAAAGATCTTCCACTTGGCATCCTGGTTCATAAAGGACCAATCTTACAGTAGAAAAATAGCTCAGCCGAATCAGCAGGTTTGTGGCAATTTACTCTGTCAAGCAGCTAACTGTAAAAGAAAACCACGAACCACCTTAAACACGCACACGCAAGCACACATCCTCACGTCTGTGCACACACTGAAAACGCAACCGATTCAACGCGACACCACAGGATTAATTCTAGCCTTCACTCTTTCTATATTTTTAATACAAAACCTGGCTGATTTTTTAAAACAAATTGAACACATATATGACTCCATATGTACATCAGGAAACAAAGAATTACCCACTTACTGAAAAATCCCTGTCTCCCTCTAGTCACTGCCGTCCCACCCCGCCTCCAGGATGACGACGAGTCTGGTTTCTAATACCACAGATTAATTTGTGCTGATTTTGAACTTTAATATAAATAAAATCTCACCATATCTACTATTTACGTCTGGTTTCTTTCACTCACATTATGTGTGTGAAGTTCAGCTACACTCTTAATGTAACTGGAATTGATTAATTCTGACTATGTACAGTACTCCACTGTGTGAACACACTGCAAAATCCACTTCCTTGATGGGCATCTGGGTATATCTCAGTACTACTATCAAGTACTCTATGAAGGTTTCTTTGTGTATCTTTCAGTAATATACCTATGTAACTTCTGTTTGGTATATACTTCAGGAACAAAATTTCTAAGGCATAGAGTATATTGTACACCTTTAGCATATATTGCTAAATAGTTTTCTGAAGTAGTTGTACCAATTTAAACATCCTTTTAATTAAAACATAACAAATTGGAAGTAACTCCACTGTTGGCAAGAGAATTATTAAATTTATTGTGTTTGTGATATGCTATAGAATATTACACAGCACAGAAAAATGTCCAGGATACACCATTTGGTGAAAGAAAACTGGGTATTCAGCTAAATGAAAACACTCATTAGTTCTGTGAGGGAGGGGAATTTTTCTCTTTTTTAAAGTGAAATGTCATTTTCATCAATAAAATTTACACGATAGCCTTAAATGGAAAGAACAATTTGACAATGAATCTGTTACATAAAAAAGCTTGGCAGTAGATATTAGAATAAAATCCCTTTCACAGACAACAGAATAGAGATATGCAGTGAACTGTATAAACAGGATAATAACATAATGTGTTAATAGGAGGATACACGAAGGAATTGTAAGAGCAATTCACTATCATCTCACTCGGGAAGTAAAAGGACGTATCAATTCACATAAGGATACTTTTTATATATATATATGCATTTTTAGTTGTGGATAAACCTTTGTTTAATTTATTTATTTATATGTGGTATTGAGAATTGAACCCAGTGCCTCACACATGCTCGGCAAGCACTCTACCACTGAGCCACAACCCCAGCCACGAGGACATTTTTTCCTAATGATCTACTATTCCCCCCATTCATTTCAAGTCATCGACATTTCTTTCTTATCCTGACCTAAGAATTCTGTCTTCTTACCTCTGCATGAGGAAAAGGTGGTTCTGGGAGATACACTTTACTCTGTTTGTTGTGACAAAGCCTTTAAAACAGAGGAGGAAAAGATGGATGTTAGGAAGTGCACACTGTGGCATTTGTTGCCACCTAGTGGCCGTAGCACAGACACTAAGTACCAGTTTAAGATTTTGGGACAGAATTTCTGTGAATAAATACAAGCCAGTGCCTACAGAGCATTTAGGACACATGTCTCATGTGACCATATATATTTTTAAACCTTTAAAATTCATGAATAAATTATTAAAGTACATACGTTAGCTTTGGAATAAATTTAGATATAGAGCAAAGTTCAGATAGCAGAGTTCCTGTGTCCCCAGTGTTAACATCTTACATATTGGTGGCACATTCATCAAACTAAGGAATTAATATTGATATGTTACAACTTACTAATAAAAAATATTAAACTCCAGACTTTTTTGGATTTCACCAGTTTTTCAACTCTCATCCTTTTTCTGTTCCAGGATCCAGTCTAGGATACCATGCTACATTTAGCTGTGATCTGTTCTGGGAAGAAAGTCACTCACCTTTTCCTGAGAAATGGCGGTTTTAGCCATGCACTATTGCATTAATAGCAGCACTGCTAACTGTGTGGAGGGAATCTTACTCTGGAGACACTGGACGCTTCAAGCAGTCTGTTAGCTTTTTTCTAGTCAGACATGACTTTAAAACACAGAGATGTCTGAGGAAAGGAAATGCAGCAAAAAGTCGCAACCAAGAAATCAAAGTGTGTGTTGAGAAGGTCTGACGTTTAAACACGGGCAAGCACATATGTGACGATGTTTGTGAGACCCCACTTCTAAGAACGCTGGGAAAGTAGCCTGAAAGCAACAGTTTGGGACTTCAGGGCTTGGATTTTGTTATTAACTTCATACAAGATCCCTAATTTTTCTTGCTATTAGCTTTCTTTAACCTTGATTTGAAAAAGATCACTTTATTTTTTAAATTTTTTGGGAAGAGGATAAAAATACAGAAGGAATATAATTTTTGAGGGTTACCTTATGATATCTAAATAGACACTAGTTCTATTTCAAAGTCAGGGAGACAAATGTAAGCGTTCAAAAGCTAGATTATGTCAAAGGATATTATGCAACAATTAGGAGAGATGAGCAATGGAGAAGAGATTACAAACTGATTGGACATTGTGAAGCCCACCTATGGAAGTATTTGTGGCTAGATCTGCTAGCAGATTCCCTACACCGTCATGCCTGTCCTCATGTAGGCAGAACAGGGATCCCAACACCCCTTCTCAGGGAGAGGACAAAGGAGCCAATCAGTTTGCTTCTTCTGGGGGTATTTGCTGGAGTTCAAAAGGAGATCTGTGATTACTGGGTTATCAGAAAAACCAAGAAAAAACGAGGCTTCCAGATCACCTCTAACTGGCAGTTGGAGAGACCTTTCTGCTTCCTGACAGCCAGACCCCAGACTGCAAGCTTTTGAGGGCACTGCTTGATAAAAACTCGGCGACATGTTTGGGAACCATTCCCTCCCATTTCCACTCCTTGTGAAAATAAAATCACCAAGAAAGCAAATGTGCTGCTATCTGGGAGCTGGGGCTGATGCTGGACAGCAAGGAGCTGGGTTTCTACAAGCGCCACGCAGGGTCAAGAAGAAGTCAAGACAGAACCTGAGACAGGGAACCACAGGGCGCAGGAGCCAGAGTGGTTGGGAGCAGACTCAGGTGAACAGCTGGGCCTGTGGTGCTCAGCAATAGAGAGGCGAGGAAGCACAGGCCTCAGAGTGGTGGTGGCAGTCCTGGCTTGGGGTGAGGCCTCTGCTGCCTCCACAGCAATCGCTTGGTAAATTAATCCCATTCTGGAGCTCACACCTGTCCATTTAAGTAACTGGGAGCCTTATTCCGGGAGAAAGAGCGCTTTGCACTGGGTTATATAAAAGAGAACAACAGAACAGGTGCACACCCAGTGCGTGGTAAACACGTTTCAAAATAGGACAGTAGTCCCCCAGGGCCTGACTGAGCTTGTCAAAATCCCAGCTATTCTAAAACCAATTAAATTGGGTAAACTGATTCCAGTTTCCTACAGGCTTCCAAAGTGCAGCCCAGGCTGAGAAATGCTGGCTTTCAGAGGTGGAGGGAAGGGAGCTGGGGGCTCTCAGAATTAAGCTGGGACAGTGGCTCATCCTGGGTAAGGATGATACAAGGAAAACATATTCTTCTCAATTCTTCTGGTTTTTGGTTTGTTTGTAAAAATATGCTTGTGTGAATCACACCGAGGGAAGAAGACATGTGCCAACTTCCTGTTCTCCCCTTTTACTGTTCCTCTTTCCCCAAATATCTTCACTACCTACCCCTTAAAAGCAGGAACTACTTAAAAGAGTTCATCTTTCACAGCTTTCCGGATCCTACTCCTCTCCCTAGGCAGTCCCATTCATTCTTGTGGCTTCAACAACCCCAAGATTGAGGACAGCCCCGCCTGTACCTCCAGCCTGGCTTCTCAGATCTCTGGATTGGTAATACTTTACATCTGTACATCCTTCAGGTACCATGAATGCTTCAAGGGAAAAACCAAACTAAGCATTCCTGCTGCATGAAACTGCCCTTCTTTTCTGTCTGACATGTTTTGTCTGGGGTCATGCCATCGACCACACTAGAAACTGAGGTCTAAATCCTGGTTGCTGCCTTTTCCAGGTCAAGTAATCAGGAAGTCCTGCCAATTTTATTTCCTGATCCCCTCTTGAGGTGGTCTCTCTCCTGTGTTCCTACAGGACAGCATGCAATGGAGTCTTAGCTCTCTCTTGGCCTTTGCAAAGCATCTTTCCTTGTATTCTGAGTCCCCTCCTTCCCACCTGCTTCCAAACTCCACATAAGTGAAGGAGGATCTATATAAAATGCAAATATAATCGTGTCAAATTCCTGCTTACAATCTAGTGAGTTGCCATCATTGAGTAGATTTCTGGCTTCTTATCCCTCCATTTTCCACCTTGAACTTAAAAACAAAGACCTATAGAAAGTTTTCTGAATAAACCAACCCATTAAGCCTTCATGTGCCTATGTCGTCTGCTCAACCCACACCATCCATGCCCTAGCAGCCCACCCAGCTTGGCCTCAAAGAGGGTTTCTGGCCAGTGCTTGCATTCCTAAGGAGCAGGGACAAATGTAAGTGCATATGCATCTCCCTCAGCTGCCTTGGGTGGGGGGAGGAGCTTTACACAATGTCTTCTTCCTTCAAGGTACAAATTCTTCAAGGTCAGAAATCCCTCTGGATCCCTAGTGGGTGGCACTTAACCTAGGATTATGGACTGAATTACGTAAATGTGTAGATAGAAATAGGAAGAATTACATGACTACTGAGTTTAAGATTCTAAGGGAGAGATAATAAGAAAGTGTAAAAGACAGATACAGCTCATGGGAAAATTACTATGAGGATGCCAACTTGTAGTTTTAGGGCTTATGCACTCAAAAGGGTACTCTGGAAGTTGATAAAGTGATTCTATAGTTCTCATGCAAGAATAGCTTGGGAAATTTGGACTAGGAAAATTAAAGGAAAAACATACTTTACAACAGAGTTACAATTATTTTGAAGCTGTGGTTATTAAGATGTATAAGCACCACACTGGCCAAATAATCAGGACTGTCTAAAGCAAACCAGTAGACACACGATTTTAGTATTTGAAATTAATACATATTACAATTATTTGATAAATAGCACCAGCATATGAAATTGACTATTTGGGAAAAAAAATTAAACTTCATGTTCCTCTCACATTAAACAAATTCAAGATAAAATAGTTAAGGGGGGCAAAAAAGAAGAGAATAAATCATAATAAAACTGAAAGAAAGCACATTTAGCCATGTGGCATCAACAGGGGAAAGAATTTTCAAAACATAATACCAACAGAAGACAGAGCACAAGAGCCTAAAACTAAAAAATAAAATAAAATAAAAAATTCTATCAACCCCCCCCCAAAACAACCCAAAGGTCTAAATGCAATATGCTACCCTGGACGAACACTGAAACAAAAAGGTTATTAGTGGAAAATCTGGTGCAATCAGAATAAAGATTGGAGTTTGGTTAATAATGTGCTAATGTGTATGAGTCTGTGAGACAATTGCATTAGGAGAAACTGAGTGAAAGGCATGCAGGAACTCTGCATTATGTTTCACTTTTCTGTAAGCCTAAAATTATTCCAAAGTATTGACTTTATTATTATTTTAAAAACAGGAGAAAAAGCAGATAAAATTAAAAAGGAAGTGTCAAATGGGAAAAAATGTCTACAGAATTATAAAAAGTTAGTATCTTTGATATGTACATAAAGAATTCAAGTATAAAAGTGAAGTACAAAACCTCTAAGAAGTAAGGGGAAAAAAAGGAATAATTTAAATAGAAACCCTTCTGGAAAGCAATTTAGATTCAGATAATGAACATTAAAAAATATTTATATCCTTTGTTCCCGTAATTCCACTTTTAGTAACCTATCCAAGCAAAAGATGTCCTCACATACACAAGGAATATTAATTGAAGATTACTAAAAGCAAAAAAATGAGAAAAGCCTTTGCATCCAATAAGAAAATAGTGAACTAAATTATACATACACAAATGATATAAAAATTATATCATACTTCAGTCATGTAAAAATTATGTTCTTACTGGGCATGGTGGCTCACACATATAATCCCAGTGGCTCAGGAGGCTGAGGTAGGAGGATGGCAAGTTCAAAGGCAGTATCAGTGACTTAGTGAGGCTCTAAGTAACTTAGACCCTGTCTCAAAATAAACAATTTAGGAAAAGTTGGGGGGGATTTCCTAGGGACAGATACAGCTCAGTGATTAAGTGCCCCTGGGTTCAATTACTGGTATTTAAAAAAAAAAAAAAAAGTCCTCTAAGATTTTATAATGCTCTGCTCTAATTATTTTTTTAAAAGTAGGATTCACAATGAGATACTCAGCATGATCTCTATGAAGAAAGATGAAAGGCATCAGAATGTTAATAGTAACTAAGTTATTTCTGGAGAGCAGTATTAGGTTCATTTTTTTGTTTTCTGTAATTTTCATTTTTTTTCTGTTTTTGTGCTTCTGGGGGGTTGTACACACATTACACACAAAAAACCCCCCAGAAGCACAAAAACATCCTAAACTTATCTTGGTAAGTCCTGGATCTTAAATCCAGTAAGACATTGCACAATGTGAACAGTACGTGATGGGCAAGGGCTGGACTCGCACTCCTACAACCAGGGAAGACACTCCTTGCCTATGTCGTCTGCTCGGCCCATACCACCCATGCCCCAGCAGCACACCCAGCTCAGGCTGCCCAGGAATGTTTGGTGTGATATCTTTATTGAGGATATAGATGAAGAAATTCTTAACATGCCTGGAAAATTTGCAGGTGAGACTTGGGGCAGATTATTCATTAGTCAAGATTATCTTGTGGGGGGGATCCCCTATGCACAAAGGATAAAATTCAGGGCCAACGAGCAGCAACAGATCTGTGAACAAAGATGAACAGTGGGCACGTGGACCGAGAAGGCAGAATCTAGATACAGAAGAAAGACTACAATCAAATGGGAAGAAAAAAATGGACTTTAAAAAAGCAGGGGTGGGAGGCAGAATAGTGTACATATTCCCTTTTTAATGGAAGCTCAGGAAAGCTGTGATCATTTGGTTATTCCACTATTAAAAAGGGATTAGACACATTCTACATTATGTGTCTTCTCATGGCTCCTGAAGTTTTGGAAATGATATACTGTAAAAGTTAAATTAATCTATTTTCCTCTGCCACCAGAGTTAAGATTCAAACGTGTCTAAATCGTCTTTAAAAAGCTCAATGATTTCATGCTGTGTAATAATTACCTGTCTGAGGATATGATCAACTAATCTCCTGCTGTAGTTAAAACATGATTTTGTCAAATGAAAAAAAAAATCTAGTTTTCCTATCAGATTTGGTGTATTTTAGGCAACATGAGCTTGGGCTTGAAATTTTTAAAAAAAGTTTTAGAATAGAACTTCACCTTGCAGCAGACAGGGGAACACTGGAGAAGTAGAGAATGTTTTTGCTATTGACTTCTTTTTTTTCTGGGTGGTACTAGGGATTGAAACATTTAGCTACATCCCCAGTCCTTTCTTTCAGTTTGAGACAGGATCTTGCTAAATTGCCTAGGCTGGCCTTGAACTTGGCATCACAGGCATGTGCCCCACACCCAGCTGGTACTGGGTAAGTATAGGCTAAGACCTCTTTCATCCTTCCCTCCTGGGTAATTATTCTTTTAAACTCCAGCAGGGTAAGAGATTTGACTTTCAGTAATCTTCTCATCACATATATATACCACATAATGAAAATTTCATAGCAATGTGAGAAAAAAATTGATTATCATTCTTATTGCTTGAACGTACTGAATCAAATAGAACTCAGAACACTGACATACCACTCAGCAAAAATCTGGGAAAATTCAAGTGAACTGTTCGCCACTGGGGAGATGAAGTAGAAGGGGATATTGGAGAGGCCGGCCGAGTCAATGTATTGATACAGGCATTCCAGGAGGTCGTAGATCACTCCAGAAGGATAGCAGGGGACCAACACGTTTCCTCCATTCCGAACGGTGAGAGCTAGAAAATTTGAAGCCAGAGGGGAAAACAGTACCAAAGGATGTGTTTTAAAGGTAGACTCTAACTTTAAAAAACATTTGCATTTATTTTTCCTACTTCTGTTCTCATAATTCACTCACACATATGATAGCCTGCTTCTTATGAAGAACAACACCCAGGAAATCCAGAGGCTAAGAGCTGGTTTTTCCATCATTGTCTAATTTAAGACCTTGAGAATAAAGCGCACAATCAAGGGTTTGGGTTTTAAAGGTTCCAAGGCACCCAGGGTGAGTTTCAGGACAGAAACTTCAAGTTCCTTCTTTTTTTAGATCCTGCTACAACACTTGCCTGATTAGTCTCTGTTAGGTCTCTGAACACAGATGAATGACCTATAAGGAAACAGGCCAAGTTTTTCTGTTTTACTCAGTGCCATTATCTTTCATTAATGTAAGAAAGTTCAATAACTTAAAATAAGTTATCAAATTTGGAATTGCAACTTAGGGGTTATAATCATATTCAAAGTATGACTGGCTAAAAAAGAGAGTTTTCTGATGAGTTTTCAAAACAAATTGATAGAAGTGGTTGTGAGGTGTAGAACCTGAAGGGTTTTTGTTTTTGACACCGAGTCTTGCTATGCTGCCCAGGCTGGCCTTATGCTGATCACTGTCTTCCTTCCTTGGCCTCTCAAGGAGTTGGGATTACAGCATGCATCACCATGCCTCACTTCAGAACCTGGAGTCTTAATGCCACGTGTTCACCTGTTCCCATTCTGATGTACAGTGCGTTTGGATTCTGTGACATGAGAACTGGGGACCAGCTACTATTAAACGTGATGGGAAAAAAATCAAGACCACCATCATGGCTCCAGAGCATGGCTCGAGTCCTGCCTTTGCTCCAAGCTCTGGGACCACAGGTTAGCCACTACCACCTTGCTGGGCCTCAGTTTCCTCAAGAGGCATGGGAGTAATGAGTGAGATCAGTGGATTTTAGACATCAGTTTGTGTAAAGACTGCCAAGGGAACATGCTGAACATGCAGCTTTCTTCTGGGTCCTCCTCTCCCCAGAGATACCAATGCACTGGGTCTGTGGTAGAGCCCTCAAATTTGCATTTTTAACTTTAGATTTCTTTTTCTTTTCTGTTTTTTTTTTTAGTTGTGGATGGACGCAATACCTTTATTTTATTTTTATGTGATGCTGAGGATTGAACCCAGTGCCTCACACATGCTAGGCTGTGCTCTACCACTGAGCCCCAGCCCCAGCCCCATCAAATTTGCATTTTTAATGTGATTTCACTGATTTTGAGGCAGGTGGTTTAGACCCTACTCCGAGAGACAGTGGATTAGACATAAGTTTTTCCTCCAAAATCTAAAGTGCTTTGAGTCTACGATTCTAGATTATAAACATACACAAACCCAAGGCTCTTTTTGAGACCAGTTCAACAATTTTCCAAAGTAGAATAAATTACCTTTGGTATAATATCAGCAAAGAACAAAAACAGGCTATGATTATTGATATGGCTGAAGGAAATTTCAAAGGACAGTGCTTTCCATGTAAATGGAAGAACATTACCATTTCTTTTTCCTATGGCAAAGGTAATATCACTTCAAATTGCTAGGGTGAATGGTCTGATTCATCAGCTCTTCTTAGTAATTGTCATGTACAAAATGTAACGTCTCTCCCACTCAAATGTATATGGTAGCCCTAATCTCCAATATGATGGAATTAGGAGGCAGGGACTTCAGGAGGTAATTAGATTTAGATGAGGTCATGAGGGTGGAGCCCCATGATAAAATATGTGTACCCTGTAAGAAAAGGAAGCAAGACCAGAGCATTCCCTCTTCTCCATGTGAGAACACAGCAAGAAGATGTGCTGTGGGATTCGATAAGGGAAAGAGTGGTGACACTCCAGTGGGAAGAGGGCTTTCACCAGAAACAGCAGAGCTAGCATGTGGATCTCAGTTTTCCCGATCTCCAGAGCTGTGAGAAAGTAACACCTACTGCTGACGCCATCCATTCTATCACGCTTTGTTACAGTAGCCTGAACTGTCAGACAGTAACCAACCTACTTTTCTAAAACAAAGGTAGGGTTTTTACATTTTGTTAAAAATTATATACAAAGAAAATCAGTTTCTTCCAGGGAGAAAACACCCCATAAGCCTCTCAATTTAGCAGCCCCTATCCTAAGAAGAAAGGCAAAAAACCCCAAAATATTAATGGGAAAATGATACTGTTCATTATATCACTGTTGTGAACTTGAAGTATAATGGTCTTTTCTGTGTTCTAATTTGCAAAGCAATGATGTGATTCCTCACTCTTTTGACACCTGCAACCCTATAAACACTCTCCTACAAAATCCCACCAAAAAGCAAGGGGATTAAACAAATATTTGTGAGAAAATGTTGAGTATTTATTTTATAAAGTGCTAACAAGTCTAATTTACAGTATTAACAACCACTGTTACCTCACCTTCAGAGTTAACTAAGTCAGAACTGTTCCTGTTGACCACAGTACTCTCTGAAGGACAGGCAGAAAAGGTGGAAGTGAGCAGGAGTGGGGGCCCTTAAGATACACCAGAGGGTGTGACTAGGAAGGACAGGGGTGAAGAATGCTACAAAGCAAGGTACCCAGTGCCAAATCTGAGGGTCCTCCATACCCAGGTTGCTGCAGAACTCTCCAACCATGCCATCAGGGTTTGCAGTGGGGATCTGGGTAAGTCCTGTCAAAACCAGCACATCGCTGTTTTTCAGAGAAGCTTGGTCCATGGGCTGAAAAACAATGAAAAAAATATGCTTAATACTTTTTTTTTAAAGTTTTTTTTTTTCTCCCCACAATACCTATATTCTATTTATTTATTTTTATGTGGTGCTGATGATAGAACCCAGGGCCTCATACAGGCCAGGTAAGCACTCTACCACTGAGCTACAGCCCCAACCCTAGGCCTAGTACTTTTAATAGGAATATTACCCACAAGTAACTAAGGAAAAGAGCACATGACATTGGTCGTTCCCTGTCCAACCCATCAACAAGTTCTTGTACAGTCTCTAATGAAAAGGCTGTCATGGAACAGCGTGGCTTAGGGGGATGGAGACTGAAAGGAGGAGGTACAGGGACATCATGGAGCGATGAGCAAGTTCTCCGTCTCGATTGGGGTAGTGATCACATCAAAATTTATAGACTTGTACATTGAAGATCATTGTTTTGCTATATGTACATTTACATCAGTTAATTCATCTCATATTTCTATTATGCTTTATTCTTTTCAAAATGCTATCCACATATATCTTCGGTGCTTCTCACACTTCAGTGTGCATCACATTCACCCAAAGGGTTTGTCAAACACGGACTACTGGGCACCCCTAGAGTTTTTGATTCTGAGTTGGGGTCTAGGAATCTACATTTCTTATAAGTTCCCAGGAAATGCTCCTGATGCTGACCTGGAAATCACACTTTGGGAACTAATGAATTATATAACTGGATTCGCAAAATAACTCTGTGAAGTGCAGAAAGTGAGCCTACGCTATGGAAGTAGGGAGTAGGGATTGAAGAGAGGTACTTTACCTTAAGTCCTACTGGCAGAGGAGCCAGGAAGAATGCTGGATTAGAGAGAAACCTAAGCCTACTCCCAATTTCATGACTAGCCCCATGACCTCCACCAGTCTCCAAGCTGGGTGTCCTATGGAGTGGGACTATGTATTGACCTACCTCCCTCTGTTAACACGAACTGTGAAGTCCTATGGCATAGGAAAATGGATTTATTTATTTATTTATTTATTTATTTTATTTATTTATTTTTTTTGCAGTGCTGGGGATTGAACCCAGGGCCTTGTGCTTGCAAGACAAGGACTCTACCAACTGAGCTAGATCCCCAGCCCGGAAACTGGGATTCTTATAAGTCGTGACTTATTTTCACCCTGCACAATCTGAATTTCATTATTTTCAGGTCATTTAAAAAATACTATGTTTTCTAAAAACATCAGGATTCTAAAAGGAAACAAAAACAAAGACGATGGACTGACACGTTAGTTCATAAATGTTTTCATCTTGCGACACATTTTTTCCTCACTTCTACCGAAAATCTCCACTGGAATGGTAAAAGAAAAAACCCTGCAACACAGTTTACTAAGAAGTCCTGCTCTTCCTCTGTCTGTGCCACCTAGTCATTTCCAATAAGGAAAGAACATTCCAAATAGTAGTCCAGGGAAGTCCCACCATGCAGACTGTTACTGAGTATGCGCCTTTTGGAGTATTTTCCATGAGCATTTTATGTAAGCATGGACACCTGGGTTTTATTTTATTTATTTATTTTTTGGAACCGGGGATTGAACTCAGGGGCACTCGGCAACTGAGCCACATCCCCAGCCCTATTTTGTATTTTATTTAGAGACAGAGTCTCACTGAGTTGCTTAGGGCCTTGCAAAGATGCTGAGGCTGGCTTTGAACTCGTGATCCTCCTGCTTCAGCCTCCCGAGTTGCTGGGATTACAGGCATGCGCCACCACACCTGGCTGGTTTTATTATTTTATTTTGGTACTGGGGATAGAACCTATAAATAACATAGCTGTTATAATCTGCTTCATAACATGAAAAAAAATTTTCTTTAATGTGGATACAGAAAAAGTCCAGTGGTGTGGATGACAATGTTCAAAAAGCTTCTACTTCCTCTTTGCACAGATATTTACCAATGAAAGTAACAGCTTTTTCTCTGCTTGGGCAGAACTGATCTATTTGAACTTCTCCAACAAATGGATACAATTCTGCTGTTTTTACAGAGAAAGGAAGGGGAAGTACAATATATCCATTTTTAACAGCAGATGTGTAATGTGCCTGCGATTATTTCCTGTGTGCACTCGAAGGAATCTGGGATGGGGACAAAAATATCACATTGGGTAGCATATTTAGCTTTAAGTGGCAATGGTTTTACACAGCCCTTGTTAGAATAAGCCAATAATGACACCCAAGGCTGATGGGGGATATCAAATGGCCCAGGAACTTTCTGAGATAGTACATACAATTCTGTGTGTGCCTATATACATTTCCCCATAGATTTATAATTGAGTTGTCAAATGGAGCCATAATCCCCCAAAGTTTAAGAATGACTAATCCAAGCCGGGTACAGTGGCACACACTTGTAATCCCAGCAGCTCAGGAGGCAGAGACAGGAGGATCGCAAAAATGAAGATGCGTCACCCGGTCTCAGCAAAAGTGAGGCGCTAAGCAACTCAGTGAGACCCTGTCTCTAAATAAAATACAAAATAGGGCTGGGGATGTGTTTCAGTGGTTGAGAGCCTCCAAGTTCAACCCCTGGTACCAAAAAAGAATAGAATGACTAATTCAGATGAAAACACCCAAGAGGGAGCAAACTCTGGTCCTGACAACATTATTTTGGAACCTTGGCCATCAGCATATTCTTCATTTGAAAATTACATGCCCACAAACAAGCAAAGGCAGCACCACAAGGTGAATATCACTGAGCTGGAATGGTTACACTTCACCATCAGGTCCACTAGATGTTTGTAATTTTAGCCCTGCAGCTCAGAGATAGTCTGGTGCATTCCCTGGGCCCCAGAAGAGCAGCAGGCTAAACAAGTTTTTAATGACACTCCCCAAACCCAGCAGACACTGCACACATCTCCATTTCACCACCAAAGGGCAAACGTGCATGCTACTGGTGTCAATGGCCACTCAATGAGTGCTTCAAGGGGGAACATTTTGTTTAAACAGAGGGGGTGGGGAGTGTGAGTATCCATATGTGAGAAAGCTACTTTGTTCAGGAATCAAATAAAAATACCTTACAAAATTGACAGTCATAAACAAGCTTCTGGAAAAAAAAAAATCATAAAAAGCACTAAGCCCAAGAATGCTGTGGCCGCATGCTGGTCCTCTAATGATTAACTTTTACTATACATTTTGCATAGGCAATGAGAAAAAGAAGACCCAAACCTTAAAAGTTTATAATCTAGTTGAAAGCATTGATGTATAATAATAATTTTCCCCAAAAATTCTGGTTTTGTTTTTTTTTTTGGTACTGGGGATTGAACCCAGGGGCACTCCACCACTGAGCCACATCCCCAGCCCTATTTTGTATTTTATTTAGAGACAGGGTCTCACTGAGTTGCTTAGGGCCTTGCTAAGTTGCTGAGGTTGGCTTTGAACTCGCGATCCTCCTGCCTCAGCCTCCCAAGTGCTGGGATTACAGGCGTGCGCAACCACGCCCAGCTCCCCCAAAATTCTTAGAAATAAAGCAAATTGAAGAATTTACACTGAGTATAAGAATGCAAAGAATGCAGACTAGAGATTACCAGGCTGGGTGAGGTCAGGAATACATGGGTTTGTGGCAGATGAAGTCTGGGATCTAGTGTTTTCTTCTTTGGCTAGGGAACTTGAGACTCAATTTAAGGCAGTTCTGTCACTCACTGTCTTGAGAGCATCTGAGACACCCCTCCCTTTCCCCCTCCTAAAGTCCCTCACACATGTGCTGCCAGAGCACCCACTACCTATCTCAGCACTAACCTCACTGAATTTTAATTGCCTATTTATTTGCCTGTGTCCCCACAGGACTATGAAACCTCTGAATCCCTACTCCCTTGCAAAAGGCCCCAGCACATTATAAATAAACAGTTGCTGAAAATGAATGCATGAAAAGAACATGGTCTGATGGGAGAGGTAAATGGGAGAGTGTCCATATGGGAAGACTGGATGTCAGGAATGGAAGAATAAGCCATCCACTGTGGGAAGGTCTGGGAGCAGATAGGGAGCACGATACCCGTGGATACCACATGAACTCACTTGGCTTGAAGGGAGAGTCCATTTCAGTGTTGAGGAAAGGTATTACTGAAAACAGAGTACAACTGATAAAGGACCAAAAGGCTCAGAATCAGGCAGACCCAGTAGGCAATAAGATATCAATAGTCTTGAGCAAGGAATGACATTTCAATAATAATTACAGAAGATATGAATGCAGGGGTGAGAACAAATAGGTCCATATGGCCACTCAGACATGAAGAGAAAAAAAGGTAAGGAGACGGAAGAGGCAGATGTATGCACTATCATAAAAAATAACTAACAGGGCTGGGGTTGTGGCTCAGTGGTAGAGTGCTTGCCTCGCATGTGTGAGGCATTGGGTTTGAGTCTCAGCACTGTGTATAAATAAATGAATAAAAGGTCCATCAACAACTAAAACAAAATTAAAACAATACAAAACAAAACAAACTACAGACATTCAGGCATGGTTTGGGAAATGGAGAGAGCAAGACCTTAAGATGACTCGAAAATCTGAAATCAGAGATGTAATCTAAGGGAAACATGGCAGATGCAATGATTTAAAAGACTAAAGAGGTAACAGTAAGTCTAGTGTTGGCAGCTTGCAAGCTTTCTGGGGAGAACTAAAAAGCAGAACAGTGGAGTGTGATGTACTTGGAATCTGCGGCTACTTCAAAGTAGTTAATAAGATGTCAATTTAAAAAGAGTGAGAAAAGAGTAGCTGCTTGAGGATGACACAAGGTATATGGGAAGAGGGACAGAGAAGAGAGGAGGACACAATGGAGAGAGGACTCCCTCACTGAAAAGAGTAGGGTGGAAAAGATAGCTTCAGAGTACTTTCACCAACAATATGGAAAAGATCAAGTAGAGTAATAGAAGAATAACGAAAAATACTGCTCCAGAAGCCTAGACCGCAAAGAATTTCAACAAGAGACTGACTGACAATACCCAATGACACTGCGAGATGCTGTGAAAGAGAAGAGTGGAAGACAGGCCAGAGGCTGATCACTGCAGAAGCAGAGATGGTGACTGGACTCAGAATGTGGTAAAACAGGAAACCAGGGTACAAGAGGAGTTGAAGAAGGTGCACTGAGAAATCTCAACACAGTAAAGAGGGAGAAAAAACAGTACTCAGACAAGGAGGCAGAGTAACCTGCAGGCTCTTTTCGGTATTAAAAGTTCTAGGATTTGCTTAAAGGCAGAAAGGGTCATTTGTATTATGTTTTTCCTCTTGGTTTTACTCAGATCATCTG